>VSMD01074527.1:0-197372 GCA_008750895.1 Mirza zaza | reverse complement strand
GTCCAGTTTCTAGGTAGATAAGGGAACTTCGGAGAATTGCCTCATTCTGTGTCTGGGAGAGACAGAGGATTGAGAGACAGGAGTGAGGGGAGGTCACAGAAACCTTGAGGCTGCTGCATCTTCAGCCTGTCAAAGCACCATATTTGGGGGGTGGCGGGTATCATTCTCTGAGCCTCAGCACCTACCCACCCTTAAACCAGAACGTGACAAGAACACAGGATTCTCACCACAAGATGAGATGGGCATCTCTGGGCAGAGGGGCGTTGAGGGGTAGGTCTCTACAATGACCAGGAAAGGTTTTCCCTGAGGACTTCAGACCTGGCCTGTCTTGTAGAATGAGTAGGAATTTTCTTGGTCTAAGTGTTAGGGATGGACAGAGAACTGTCTTAGGGTGTGCAGTAGCATTGAGGATGAAATATCATAATTATATAGGGAATTCCAAGTGCTCTTATCTGACTGGATTGTAGGGGTGGCATAGAGACCAGACTAGCGACTGGAGATTAAGCTGGAAGAGAAGGTAAGAGCTGGATTATAAAGGACCCTGTAATCCATGATAGAAAATGTGGGTTTTGTCTTGAAAGAACTGGGAGCCCCCTGAAAGATTTGAAGCGGAGAGAGCATGAGATTGGATGTATCAGGTCCAACACGAAGAATCTATTAAATGTAACGGAGAGTGAGTTGAGATTACAGTCTCAGAGAGCAAGATTGTGTTGGAAATTTTAGGAGGAATCTGAATGGGATTAGGTAGCTGGTTAGGTGGGTGATTTTGGGGAGGGAAGGAAGCTCAAGGTGATGATTCCAGTTTCTTCTGAAGCCTTCAAGATTCCCTAGATATCTAGATAAAAGTAACAATACATCTGGGAAAATCAGAATCTAAGATTGGCTGCTCAGGTCTGATGTAGTCAATTTAGAGCAATGGTCATATAAAAGATACTGGTCCTCAATGCATGTGGGATATTGGCCAACTGGATAAATAAATGAATGTCTTTTATAAATGCCCATTGGCACAAGTTCTTGACTGAAATGAGGAATAATGATAATATTTGTGTTGTACAAGGGAGAGAGTGGATAAGATATTTATAAGCAAGGCATCAAGCAGATGTCCTGTGGGTTAATAGGCTGGGGGTAAATTCATATGATTTAATAACTTTGGTGAAGCTGCTAATAAGGGTGAATTAGGATTCAGCAGCAAACTCACAATCAATCAATCTCTCTCTCTCTCTCTCTCTCTACTGTGTGTGGTTTTTTAAATCTTTAAGCATTCTATCATGGCAGAACTTTCCACTTTGCATATTTTACAAAGGAGCCTTTTCTTTAAGCTTAAAGTACATGCAATCAGAATGAGCTGTGCATTCCTCCAAGACCAGGAAGCTTTTGCCACCTAAAATAGAATGTTCCCAATGTAAGGTCAGTGTGTAAAACCAGAGCCAACTTGTTTGCAGGCTTCCACATCCTGATGTTAAAAGTCTGTCCTATGATTGATGACTCCTCACTACTTAAGCACAGTTCAAACAGAAGCAGGGGAGTGAGGAAATCCTTGGTCATACTTACCAATATCTGTTTCCTGGCATCCAGCTGTGTGTAGAAGGAGACTGTTGACCATAGACAGTCTCCTGCTTGGGTACTTCTGTCTGTTGTCTCTCTCTGGAGGGACCTTTTAATCTACTCGTGTACCCAGCATTCCCTGAAGTTTTGATCTAATCCCAGAATATGTACATACATGTCGTACACTTTGGAAGGGTTTTGTCTTTCCTTGCATGGCAATGTGGTATCATGGAAAACGTCTAGAAGTTGGAATTACACCTTTTGAGTTTGAATCCCAGTTCTGCTCCTTAGCAGCTATGACCCTGATGCAGTGGGATACAGGAGAAAGGGTATAGGATTTGGCCAGACAGGAGTTTGTATCTTAGTTCTGCCTGTTAATAGCTTTGTGATCCTGGGCAGCTGATGTTCCATGTTCTTTCATGTGTAAAATGAGGTTAATACCACTTACCTTGTAGTGTTGGTGAACAGATGGTATATAGTAAAGCTACTTAGTAGACAGCCAAGCACAGAGTAGACACTTAATAAATTATAACTATTGCAGTTATTGACAACTTAGATTCTGTGTCCTGATCTGCTGCATAAGAATAACAAAAATATCTAACTTTCATTTTTGATGTGAGCACTACAGTGATAATTCTATTCTAGAGCAGGGTTTCTCAACCTCATCCATGGCACTATTGACATTTGGGGCCAGATAATTTTCTGTTGTGAGGGGCTTGCCCTGTGCATTTCAAAATGTTTAGCAGCATCCCTGCCCCGTGCCCATTTGCTGTGAGTAGCACCCTCTAGCCCTCATTGTAATAATAAAAAATGTCCCCAGACATTGCCTAATATTCCACTGGGGTCAGGGGGATAAAACTGCCCATGGCTGAGAATTACTATTCGAAAATATGAAGGAAAGTGCCTGACACATAGAAAGTGGTCCATAAACAAGAGTAGTTACTGTATCTGTGCTGTGGTTTGGATGTGGTTTGTTTGTTCCCACCAACGCTCATGTAGAAAGCTGACCCCCAGTATATTGGAAGGTGTGGTCTAGTGGAAAGTGTTTGGGTTATGGATGGATTCTTCAGAGATTGGATCAGTTCTCATGGCAATGGACTGGTTCCCTCAAGAGTGGATTGTCACAAAGCAGGACACCCCTCAGGTTTCTTTTTCTTGGCACATGTCCACTTCCCCTTTGACCTTCTCTGCCATGGGTGAAAGCCCTCCCAGTAGCCAGGACCATATCCTTGAACTTCTTAGCCTGCAGAACATGAGCTAAATAACCCTCTTTTTTTTTTTAATAAATTACACAGTCTCATGTATTTTTTTATAGCAACACAAAATGGACTATGACAATCTGGCGTCTATAAAGCTGTGGAAAGAGAGGAAAAAATTGTTTGTTTTCTGAGCCTCTAGTAGTAATGCATAAATGAGAATAGTGGAACAAATTAAACCTTTTCAGCATGAATACGCTCTTCAGAGTTCAGCTCCAGATCCGTGCTATAGTTGGGTGAGGATGCCAACTTTCACAGAGAAGTTGTGGTAACATAACAGGGTTTGCGGTCACTTCTGCTACAGCCAGAGGTGTCCTGGGAGTGAAAATGGTGACACTCATTCCCCCACCCCTCTGGGGACCGCCAACCTGTCCCCAGTCCTCTTTGCATGATAGTGGAGATCAAGTTCCATGAGAGGCAGGTCTGAGATTCAGCACCATGTGTTTTATTCCCAACATGGCTACTTTCCCCTTCCATTGTCTTTAGCCCTTCCACCCACCTCTCCCAGAAAAATGTCAGCACAGATCTGGGCTCAAGGCAATGCTATATCACTTTCTCTTCACTTATCAAATCTTACAGCAACAAGAATGTTCTAAAATTCCTCTCCTCAATCACATAAAGTGTTAATTGCACTTGTCCACAGATATGTGAGTAGTTTTGAAGTAGCTCAATCTCAAATTTTAAGGTAATTTTACTAAAGAGCACCTAATCCTTCAGGACCAGGAAAACACTATTTAACCATGAATTTCCTCCCTTGGAGTTTCATTATGGTTGATAAAAAAAATAAAATAAAATAAAAAGCCAACACTGCTTCAGAGTCTGGAGAGGCATGGAGGCATATTCAGCCACTTTAGTAATAGAAATGGGTAAGTATTGTGAAAAATATTTTTGTTAACCTTGAAGAGAAAGGAAAGATACCCCATTACACACACACACACACACACACACACACACACACACACACACACACCTGCCCTTGTTTGGCTGAGACTAAATGAAGAAGAAATTTTCTTCTCCGCAGAAATGTTATTGCTCAGAACAGCATTTTAGCAGTATTATCATACGATAACATCAGAGTAGGGGAGTAATTATTTTCCGATAATACACATGCTGCATTTTAGCTGGATGTGGCAGAGCTTCCATGCTGAGATCTATGAAGTATAGATTATACATTTCCACATTTATTCAAAATATGTATATTTTTATGATTGATGAGGGCATTGCAGCATGCCACCTTCATAATGTGCATTTTTTTCAAAAAATGGTTGTGTGTGTAAATCATTGGCATGTATTATCTCAATCAGAAGTCAAATGGTTCTCATTGTAAAAGCTCTAAAATATGCCTTTATTAAATATATTGTGGAGAAATCAGAGATAAATATGTCTTAACACATTTTTGTATTTCATTACTATTCAATATGTATGGTTTTTGCTATTTTAACAAAGAAAACCTCCAGTTCTTACAATACCATTACTGTCAAATTAAAGATTAGCCTTTCTCTTTCCAAACATATACATTTTTTTGCTTCCATTCAAAACTAGGAATGACCTTTTAGGGGTTTCATTAGCAAGATACTTGAAGGAAAGGAAACATTCTCCATTTGATCAGAGAAAAGACGAAGGAGAAGGCTAAACTCAGTTTTAATATGTGCTGGATTTTTCTGGTAAGATTTCAGGGTCCAACAGGGGATTCTAATCTTTCTGGAGAAAGACCCTCAAACTTGAAAATTGCATCTAGTCGCCTCATAAAGGGAGTAGGCATTTTCCAGTATAAGGCAAATGGCAGGAAAAATACACTTGGGATTACAAAGCAAAGACACTTTTACTTTTCATAGGCTCTAAGAAAATGCTAATGCTGAGCCCTGGTGATTTAAGAGGCAAATCCAGGAAGCCTGCCTAAACCAGCATTTTAGCTAGGGATTGCCTGGGTGGAGAAAGGCAGCCCTCACTTCTAGGGGGCTCCACCCTGGCATGTGGAAAGTTCAGAGCTGAGTAAAAACCAGGAGGGAGAATCAAGTCACTAGACACACATGTCCGTGAGGGAGCCTGGCATCTTTCCAGGACTAGAAGCTAGAATGGATGTTTACTAAGATATTGAACCTTGAAGAATGAAGTCCATGAACCAGAGGAAACCAGCCAGTTCACACTGGGTTGGTTGCAGAAAAGCCCCTCCCTCTGTCCTGGATCATTCCCTCCTGTCACCTTGCCTTGTCTGACTCCACAGAACCACTCCTTACTGTGATTGGTGTTTATCAGTCCATATGGTAATTCCACTTTGTGTTCTTTCGACTCTCCTGTTTCTGCTGCATGCATATGAGCCTGTTGCCATTGAGCTTGTGTCTGTTTTGTTTGTAACTGTATACCAAGTGCTTGCCTATCGATAGGCTCCAAAGTAATTTTGGAATGACTAAGGTTGAGATGGAGTTGGGGATACTATGAGGTTCGGGAAAAGATCCCTATCAAGGTCAAATCCACATGATGAGGGCAGTGTTGTCAGCAAATGTCCTTTGAAGGTCCAACTCAACCTCTCACTGGTGGCACTACCTTCTCTTCTTAAAGCTGACAATGGTGTGTCTTATTTCATTCCTTAGAGCACTGAGGATATGGAATAACTCATTAGTACGTACACTTCAGCCCTCTGGAAAGGAGGATGTTTCTCTTGCTACAATTCCCATGGAATTATTTTTTTCTTAAAACTTTGCCTTTGTAGACTCCACAAATCCTTCCAGACAAATGGCTGCTTTATTTTGGGGGTGGTGATTTGTATCCCAGGCAGAATAATCCTCACTGAAGGTGTCTCTCCTTTATCAAAAAGGAATAATAAAACATTTATAAAAGGACAGAGCTTTAGATGAGTAGGTATAAAAGTTCTGCACAATATCAATGGTTGAAAGAATATGCATATATTAATTAAGAATTCCGACATACTTCTTTTACAAGGTCCCTTATGAAAGATGGACTATTTTCCACATTTACTTTGCATTGGAAGTGACAGATGAAATTAATATGCTTCATAAATTGCCATCACAGAGGGTCAATTAACAAGTGAACTAACCTTGTGAAAGTCATTTTGAAAGACTAGTTATGTCTATAATATTCCCTGTCAAATTAGGTAAAAGTGGGAAAATTAGAAGGCTGTCAAATAAATAGCAGTTTAAGATACTGAGTAATTGCATTTTTGATAAGGTAAATTAGTTCCTGTGATTATTGGTTGAGAAACAGGAAATGAATAGTGGAAATACTAAAGATTTTAAAACACTGCATGGGTATGTATATGTGTGTGTACATGCACACACATACATATGTAAGTATACATAACGGATGTATTTTATATATATATACTTCTGGGCACACATACATATAGGGAGACAGAGGGACAGACATATGAAGAAGATTCAAACTGGAAGGGAGACAGGGCCCCTCTCCTTAGCCAAACAATTCCCTACTCCTCCACTGAGGCTTTTCCTCTCGGGTACTTCCCATGTACCTGGCCAGCTCCCACCTCCCTATCTTTGCTCACTTGACTCCCCTTTTAGTTATTTCAGCTGCTTCCCTTCAGTCATTCAAAATTAAGCCTCGTGCATGTACAATGGGCTGGGAACTGTTCTGGCCATGCATGAACAAGCACAATTGCCCCTGCTGCCCTGGAGCTCACGTCCCAGGGGAGGGAGCAACGACTCTGAAGCTGAAACTCTTTCCTCACAAGCTATTTGCTTCAGGCTGGACAAGGACCAGAGAAAGGAGACCTCCTAACAAGCCCCATTTGAGCCAGCTTGGGGACCGAAGGAGATACAGCAGTTAGAAGACTATTTTCACCCAGTCCATCTTACAGATGGTTCCAGAAAGGTCACACAACACACACAACGGGCTCTGATGGGAAAATTGTCCTCTGCTAGGGCAAATGCAGCTGTAGCTACACCCCTTCCTTCCTCCCTGGTGTAAGGGTTACTGCGTGGAGCCTCACTCCTCTCTTTCCTCCGCTGACACCTCGGTTCTGTCCTTCAAAACTCTGTCATGTCTGTGATATAATTAGGGCTTTGACTGGGCCTCAAGTTCCTAGTTGTCACATGAATCAGTAGAGCTTAAAATTCATCTGAAGTCTTGGTTGCCTGTCCCCATTCCTCCATGACATTCTGTGGCTCTTGGAGCAAGTCAACTCCCTTATCAGGCTATGCATTCTCTGTGTGTGAAATGAGGCTGCTTTGCAGCAAGGAGATTTGTCTACAAAATTAAAGAGTAAAAGTTATATTTTTGTGTGTACTGGAGCCCAGTTACACATGTGTACATAGAGCAAGTACTTTGTATCCAATCCTGTTCCTTCCTCTGAGTTATCTCTTTATGTCTTCCATCGTCAGCAAATCCCCAAAGACGTATGTGCTGAATCTCTGTGTGGATAATGTATATGCACATATATTCACATAGACATACATGTAGTTTTGTTTTTAATGTCATCTCCATGTAACAGAGTCAGAAACTGAATGTCAGTGAGGGGATGAAAATTGTGTGTGGTCATGCAGTTATTAATGGTAAAATGTGGCATTAAGGATCAAACCCAATCAGCTTGACTCCAAGACCTGCACTCTCTGTGATACCCAGAATGCTCTTTTCGTCACAATCCGTGTCCTCAGTTGGACAAATTATACACCTCTTCCTAATAAAGGAAGAATCTTGGGAAATAATATGCTCCCACTTTTTTTTCTCTCTGTTGGCTGACTGATGTATTCGTGTTCCAAGTTCCTTTTGGTATTTTCCGCCTTTGATTGCACAATTCATTTCTCTCCCTGGTCTGTCCAGTGCAGCCCAGTGCAGATGAGCTGGTTGAGTTTGTGTCTGTACAGATGTGGACCCACTTAAAGTAATGTTCTCATGTGAGCTGCTCACATGTGATTGAAGGACAGATGGGAAACTGGCTGACCAAAGTAACAAGAGAATCATTGGATGAATGCTGGCCATAGTTTACAAATTTAAAATCTAGCAGCTGGGTCTCAGAAAGGACAGAAACAAGCTCAGTTTAGGGACCCCAGCCAGGAACTCTTGGAGATTCTCTTAAAGGCAGAACCGGTGGAATAAGTTCTCTCCACCCACCTTCTGTTCCATGCTCCCTTTGCAAGTTGAGTCCAGTTGCCAGGAAAGAACTTCTGGTTGGCTTAGGTTGGATCATGAGCCTGCCTCTCTTGGGAAGGATTGGAGGAAATAATACTGTGATTGACAGTCCCACCAGGACCACAGAGAATGGGGGCAGGTAATGGCCCAAAGATAAGAAGAGAGCTGAATCTCTTAAAAGGCAGGCAAGGATACTAGGAAGTCAACGTTTCCCATATCATATGATGAAACAAAATAAAATTTTAAAAAAGCTCAATACCTTCTCTCTAAACCTAAACTGCAAATATGCATGCAAAATCTGGCAGCAATAAAGGCAGCAGCTTGTGGGTGTGGGGGGAGCCAGGAGAGTTGAGTCTCAGAAAATCTGTGGTTGATTCCCAGTACTGGTACCATAGCTGTGTTACCTTGGTCTTAGGTTCAACATTCCAGAGCCCGCTGTAAAGCAGGGTTATCCCAATGTTTATCTCAGGGAGTCACTAGAACGCTCACATAAGATGTGGATTGTACAAGTGCATGGAGAGTCTATACCCATCACATCTGAATCTGCTGCAGAAAGGATTGGCATTAGCATCACAAATAACAAGTGAAGCCCATGCATGTGCTCGTGGGTTTGCAAACTGTTTTTAAGCACCTGTAATATCTCCGCTGAGCCATTTGCTTATGTATAAGTGGGAACATTGAATATATGACAACCCTATTTTAAAGAGGGGTCTTTGAATTCTGAATGGTAGATTTCACAGCTATTGGTATTTTGCGAGATGTGTTGGTGACTTGAGATCTTTGAGAGCAATCATCTTTGAAATTGTAAATTCTGCAGAAGTAGACTTTGATATCCAACTTGATATAGTCAACCTTCTCTACATACCACTCAAAGGATCACAGCCACCCTTCGTAAGCATATTGCCCTTAAACTTTCAGCTCTCCAGAAATCTGACAACTGCCTTTTCAGTATGATTATTCCCAACTAATAACCTAATAAAGCAATAAGACTCTTCAAAACAGATTGAGACTGCCATTTTAAAAATTCTTAGCCCAAAGTTGAAGGGCCTATAGAAGATTTTTTTAAAGGAATTTTGACACGGAGAGTTAGATGGGAAGTGCCAATAGGTGACTCTCAAGGATCTTTGCCAACATGAAATGTTTGGAGTCCTTGGTATTACCAATTTAAAATGCAAGAATTCTAGAGGGACACCACCTGTAATGAATTACAATTGCCTTATTTGCCATTGTTTCAGTTGATGTTGTTACACAATAGTGTCTGGAATGGGCTAAGGAAGAACAGTTACTTGAAATATGTGCTATTTTGAATAAACTGATCCTGACTTAATGAGCTTTTACAGGGTTTTATGCATGACTTACTACCCATATTACATTGCTAAGGTAAGCTACTTAAAACTATGGCACAATATGATGTTTTTCAGTTCATTTGTCTGTTTCATTAATGATAGAATGTATTTTCCAGCACACAAATCCTATTTATGATCAAGACATTGTTGTTCTGTAGATCAACTTAAACCCTTACACTGTGTAATTTACCTGCTGTCAAATCTCATTTGAAGAGCTGTTGTCTAGCATTGCCCTAATCAAAAATATGCCCAAGTGTAATGAGCTATGCATGTTATGTCTAGTATTATTTATTTTTAATAAACTTTTATTCACCCCACACACATACTTTGGGAAAGTGAAAATCTATAATATTTTTTTGTATTCTTTCTCTTTTTTAACCAAATATATTCCCAATTAGAGTAATGATTCACAAAAATGTGAATTTTTTAATTCTTTCAAATATGTCTTAATGGGTAACAGCTTATTAGGAGAACATACAGGAGAAATATAAAAAAATGATTTGATTTTTAAAACAAGAGTGATAATGAGAAAGTAATATTCTAAACTAAGATAACTGGAATAATATGTAAAGTTAGATCAGATGACTTACAGGACAAATGACCCTCTCAGGTTTGGGGATCTCAGCTCCTTTGTTAAATGTGATCATTGTGCCCCATATGGGCAGAATATTCCCTGAGATTGCATGATGATGTGGTCAGCTGCCCAGTTTATTGAAGCCATTTCCACTTGCTGAAATCTCATGGCTGCCTATAGATGAGCAGATAACATCACAGATGCTTTTACCTCCTACACTGCCCTTTCTAACAATCTATGCCCAGTGGGTGCCATCTACCCTTCTTTGTAGGCAGAAAATGCAGGCCCAAGTCACGGGGGGCGGGGGGAGTTACATTGTATGCACATTCAGTTTATGCAAAGGCAAATATTTTGCTTGGAAAAATGAAGAGAGAACGAACTATTGAAACTGTGTGGGTGGTGAGTGATTCTTCTCCCTCTCTACTCAGTAAGCACATGCCCTCAGTGAGGGAGAAGCAACCTGAACAACTGCTGTGGTTTCACAGTGAGAGTGTATCTCCATGCTGAGTGTGTGATTCTAGCATTCAAAGATGTGGTATTGTTGTTTTTTTTTTTCACCTACACACTATAAAGATAAGCCCACAACTTCATCTTGGGCTCAGCTGAAGGTCAGCCATCTGCTCCAAAACAAGAGAAGAAAATGGCTGTGTTGGACTTACTGAGAGACTGTTCTGTTCTGCACTGCATGGGTTATTTTGCTGATCTCAAGGGTACCTCTTGCTGCTGTCTTCACTCACATGTCATCTCTACATTTCAAACTCCATGTAAGGTGCAAGCTCATTGTAAGAGCTTTGGGACACTGCCCCTGCAATGAGTTTTGTGCACAACTCTTTCACAGTACACTCTTCTTCAGTCAGTGGTTCCTGTTGGTTCTCAGGTATCCACCTTCTTGTTTTCAGCCTCTCATCTGAGCAATGTCGTATATCCTTGAAAGGACTTGGGAGTTGTGCAGAACAGAGTTTGAATCCAGCTCCACCTTGTGCGACCTTGGGCAGGGTACTTACACTCAACCACAAAGTGGGCACTCTTGCTGACATTGCAAAGTGGCGGTGAGGAGTAACAGAGTTAGAGAGTGGAATAATAGACATTGGAGACTTGGAAGGGTGGGAGGGGCATGAGGGATGCAAAATTACTTAATGGGCACAGTGTACACTATTTGGGTGATAGTTACACTAAAATCCCAGACTTCATCTCTCTGCTCTATATCTGTGTAACCAAACTGCACTTATATCCCCTAAATCTACAAAATTGTTTAAAAAGAATGCAGAAGAATGTCCAACATAATAGTAGCCTCTCTGTGTATGATGCTTACTATAATTGCAATTATCACTCATCCTAAATTCATACATGGGAGCCCATGTAAGGTAAGCATGGCATCTTACCCGCACTCTCCACTGAACCCAAGGCAGGCCCTCTGGTAAGGTGAGGTTTGTGGTGCTGAGAATTCTGCATGTGTAATTTACCAATCTGAAGATGAACTAATTAAACTAACCTTTGATGTCGTAGCTTATGTACTGGGCAAAGATGCCCATCCCAAACAATAGTGTAGAACCTTGGAGCTAAAGGTATGCATGTTTTTTAAACCTCACCTCCAACCCCTGTGCATATACTGATCATTTCCTGTGAAATCACTGCTTCCTTTCCCTGCATGACTAAATGTGATAGATATTGTTTGGCACAATAGTACCACATACTAACAGACACATATGTAATCATCAATGCATGCTTTAGGAAAGATTTTCTTTTGGGGGAGATAAAAGAATCACCAAATATGTTGTAAACTCTGGATTAAAAAAAAAAGAAACCTAAGCCATAAGAAAACTTTTATCCTATTCTGAATGTAGTCACCATATCATTGGATTCTAAATGTTTCTTTCCATATCACCTAGTGCCATATTCTCTGGATAACCCACCTGGATCTTTTGTGATTTAAACAAGGCTTTAAGTGACCATCAATTTATATCTACATTATTGGTATGCTTGATATGAGGGGTGAATGTTCTTTCAGTTCACGCCTCATTCATCCATCCAACCCAGAGGATTCCATGCCAGGAACTGTGCTAGGTTATACTGTCATAGAGAGGCTAATGTGTGAGTGTCATATATTAAAATGCATGTACACAACTGCTGAATAATTGCCATTGTAATAGGTATACTGAATAAGTGTAGTTTAAACTATTCCATATATATCAAGACTCTGTATTTCCAGCCTCAAACACCAGGAGAAATGGGAGACATGCAAAAGACAATCAAAGCTACTACCTAGAGCTGGAGGAAATCAGCCTGGCTATGGGTGCTTGTTCTGGAAGCAAGAGTGGGACAGGTGTAGGCTGCTTGGATGCAATAGTTGTACTGAGGAGTGTGGTCCAGGGAGCACAGTAGTGAGGGCCGCTGAGAAGGCGCTGGGGGATGATCCTGCAGGGGAGAGGCAGGATGCATCACGAGCTAGGTCACTCCCTAAGGCGATCTACACAGAGTCTAATGTGAAGGATATCGGCAGCGAGTGCCTCCAGTGTGCTCATGCACTCTGCGTGGCATTCTACCATGTATTTGACTTTGTCCTCACAACTACAGTATCAATCAGGGTTGTTTTTGCTATGAAACAAACAACTTCAAAATCACAATAGCTTATAATAACATAGTATTTATGTTTCTCATCCACACATCTGTTGGTCAGCTGAGGTTCATCTGTGCTGGGCTGAGCATGTTTCATGGCTTCCTTTTTCTTCTTGAACAAGTGGCTTCCCAGCTGTGAGGTCATAGCAGAGTGGTTCCTAACCTGGGAAATTGTCTCCTCCAAGGATTATCTGCCAGTTTCTGAAGACATTTTTGGTTATCACACCTGTAGGGGAGGGGCTGCTATTGGCATTTAGTAGGTAGAGGCTAGGGGTGCTGCTAAACACCCTGCAATACTCAAAAGAGTATGCCATAATGAATTATGTGGCCCCAAATGTCAATAGTACTGAGATTGAAAAAAACCCATCACAGTAGATCCAGAAATCCAACAGCCCAAGCCAAACCACCTGAACACACTTAGAGCCTTTGCTTATGTTACACATGCTTGAATTTCATTGACCAAAGCAAATTACATGGCCAAACCCAAAGTCATGGGGGCCAGACTTTCTTCCCTGCCAACTCTCCTGGAGGTACTTCAAGGTATGTGACAGTGAGAGCCAGCCAAGAGCTGCAAGTAATGTTCTGATCTACACAGCAATGCTCTCCTTTCACAAATGAGAAAATTGAGGCCCAGAAAGATTGCGTAATTTGTTCAAGGTCACCTAGCTAGTGAGGAACAGGGCTGGGGCTGTACCCAACCTTTGTCCCAGATCCTCCCCAGGGAGTCGACACTGCTTTTGTTTGGATTTAGGTTACTGGAATTTAGCCAAAGGAGACATCACTGAAGGCAGCTACAGTCAGCCTCAGTTTTCTCTCTGCAAAATGGGGGATAATGATACCTAACCCATAGAGTAATTAGAAATAGTGAAAAGATAAAGTATTCAGGACAGCACAGTGTCTAAAACATATGGAGTATTTAATAAGCTTAAGCTGTTGCTACAGCTATTGCTGAGAAAAGACGAGGTTCTGTAGGGCCCGTTTCCAGTGGGGAAGTTCTTACTGTTTTTTCTTGGGTGTGTGTTATCTGGGGAAATTGGTCCACCTTCTCTCTCATTGTTTTAAGCTTAAATCACATCACTCCATTTCTCGTATGTTCTTGGTGAACTTTAGTATTTGGAAGCTGTCTGCCTTCAATTGTTGATTAAAAGTCATTTCTGCTGTGAAAACTGAGTTAGCTATATTTTCTCTTCCAGAAGCAATAAGCTAGGAATTTACACAGAGTTTAGACAATCATAATCTTTTGAGGTTTGATTTTGAATGAAAGATACCAGGTGAAACCTTCTGATTCTATCTGTTTATCACAAGTTTCTGCTTTCATTCTGTTGCTCAAACTTGGCCCCTGGGACATTTGGAAAGGAATCTCGTTGTGGTGCCCAATGCCTACATAGGGGCAGCTCTTGGCCCCAAGGAGTCTGCTGCATGGTGCACCCTCTTCACATGGCCTCATGGAAACCAAAAGGGGGGTTTTCTTGGTGAGCTCTAGTATTGTCCTCTGAACTGCAGAATGTCTGCTGGGAACAAAAATGGCAAGGCACCAGTACTCTTGGATACAAGCAGTTTTCTCTCTCAGAGGGCAGACAATGGTGCCATCTTGCTCTTGACGTCACAGCTGGGATGTTATGGGGTGATTCAGTCCAACCTTGTGCTGGGCACTAGCAAATCACAAATAGGTAAGATCTTGTCCCTGGCTTGGAAGAGCTCACAGAAACAAAAAGAAAAGCCCCCCACCAAAAGAAATTAGTATTTAATCATTATTCATTAAGATATGTATGAAAAGATATATATATATATATTATATATACACATATAAATACACATATAGGCAATATAATAGACTTCCAAATGATGCTCAGGTGATTGAAGGATGGATAAGAGTTCTCTGGGCAAACATCTTATCTTATAAAGTAACACTCTTTTCTTGCCTCTTGTTGTCTCTAACTTGACTATAATTGAGAAGGACATTTTTTATTGTGATGCTTATGGTTATCTACTAATATGATAACTTTTGTTCTTTTTTAAAAATCTTGGCATGTTTGTTTATCAAGGTCTTGACGTCTAGGTTTCATCTTGACATTCCCTATTCTGGCCTTCATTCCCCAGTATTTCACTACCTGGCAAAGGTAGCATCCCAATTTTACTGTTTGAGATGTCAAGACCTAGAAGTGACCAAAACCAGTGAAGAAAGCAGACACAGCTCTGTCCAGTGGGCTGGTTTCTCTTATCCTAGTGGGAGAAGTCTTGGTTGTTCTTCCTGGGCATATGAAAAACACATGGAATTGAGTATCAGAGAACAGTAAATCACTGCTTCACAACCTACTTCTTGGACAGAGAAATGTAAAATATTGAAACTCTCGATGTTTTTCATTTAGAACAAGGAGAATAAGATTTAAATTACTAAACAAAACTAGTGATAAAGGAGTGAAGCAAATGTCATAAAACATCATGTCATATATGCAAAATAGGAGAAGCAAAGAAATAGGCCAGGTAAGGAAGAAGAAAGGTGAAGAGAAAGAAGTTGTGTATGGCATCAAGAATAAAAGGTCAGGGAAACCTTGAATAGGCTGTAGGTTAAAAGACCAGGTCAAGGCTATACCTCAGGGGTTAAGTGAATAGATCACTGTTTCTAGGTCTTCACCTGCTTCCCTAACCTTCAAAAAGCCCTACTTTAATGAAGTGGTTAATACAGCCCACCTGCAATAAAGGCTAGGCGTCACAGGAACTAGGCTTTGGGTAGTTCTAGAATGATGCTACTGCACATGACACAGCTGGTAACACCTGCATTTGAGTTCAGCTGTCTTGGACTATATGCTTTTAAGCACCAGTCTAAGGAACATGGCTTTTTGTCCAAGACTCATCTAGGGAAAGTATAGACTGTGTTGACACCAGACATTGCTAGAGAGTGGTAGACTAGACAGAGGATGGAAGCAGGTGTCTGATTTAGAAGTAAGACAGGTCAAAACAAGTGACATAAATGAGATGATAATCTAAAAATGTGTGTCACCTATGAGAGCATCTTCTTGCTCATCTCAATTAAAACAAAAGAACCATTATTTCTATAAGAACAGACTTTTTTTCTGATAAAATATTCTGAAGATTTTTTTTCAGATCATCAGTGCTGCAAATCAAAATAGGAGGGAACCCATCTGCTTTTGAGGTTCTTTGTCATTAGTTGCAGTTGCAGATTAGAGAATGTAGACCAAGCGAGAGGATGGACAATAAGAACACGTCACTGTCAGCCAAGCAGTCAGCCCCAAATTGAAGCCTGTTAGATATTTGGCTTAGGTTACAAAAGTTGGAAGTTATTGAACTGATTTTAGGGATGCAAAGGTTTAGAAACTGCGGTGGAATAAATCCGAGAAGAAAAACATATCCTAAGGCCAATGTCTTAGTTTGAATTTGAAGTCTTTGAAAATGCTAAGTTATAAGTGATGTCTAAAGGATACTGAAGCCATGCGATGCTACCAGGTAATAGTTAATGAAAACTGAAGGTTAATGAAACATTTCATAAAGTTCATTGACAAAATACATAGAAGACACATTATTGAAATTAAGATGCCTCGCTGATATCTCACCTTATTGTTTTGAAAGCTACTTTGTGCTCAAACTTAGCTTGTAAAAACAAAGGGCATCAATCCCCCTGTGAAACAATTGTCTATTATTAATATGCTAATTGAGATCCGGTCACCTAGAATTACCTTTCTAAAGTTGACTTTGTCTTATACCACTTCCTTTGCAGAGTTGGACAGAAAGCTCTTGGCAAGGTGCAACTTAACAGAATTAGTAGCACAGCAAATTGGTTAACTTGCAAGATGCCATACACCATTCGTTGGTGTTGAAATTATTTAAATTGGTGCTGATTCTATGTTAAGACCTACGCAGTGATTTTTCTCACAAAATTCTAAGGTGTTAGAGAACAAGCTGACAGGAATCATCTTGAACCCAAACTATAGAAAGATTCCGAAACTTGGGAATGTGAAGGGAAGTGAAGATTGGTCTGGAACCCACCATTGGTTGTAGGCATTAAAAACCCAAATACCTATGACTTAGGAAGCTGCTGCAAATGAGTGCAGGTAATACCATAAAGCAAGCATGAAAATAAACGGAAACTCTGAGCTGTAGTTCTGGGATTTGGGGGACTAGCCTCTGTATAGAGGAATAACTGCCATTTTAGCAGATTGCTGCCACATAGAAATCATAGCCACCAGGCTGTCATATGTATCTTTTTTTGAGGGGGGGGTGAGAATCTGGAGATACGGAATTCATTAAACATTCCTGTTCTAAGACATTGGCAAATAAATTTTTGAGCACTGTAGGGACTACTTCCATGTGCATATCTCAGGGCCAGATCCAGCCCATGGGTCACCAGGAGGTGGGAGGCTGGATTAGAGCTAGAGCGAGACAGACTGAGATCCTCTGGGTCAGCCATGCAAGGCAACAGGAGAGACCAGGGAATTCAGTATGGCTGGCTGTAAACTGGAAACTCACTTAGGGAAAAAAATAACTGGCCGTAGGAAAATAAGGGGCTGTTACTGGGAAGCTCAGAGACTTGGGGAAAATTGAGGGTGCTCAGGAGCACAGCAGGAGGCAAACAGAGTCCCCCAGCTACAGATGCATGATGTCAATGAGATTAGAGCCTTTGACATTTGCAGCCACTGTCTCCCTGGAGCAGCACTTGCTATCCTCCATGGGAAAGGATACGATGTGTAAGGCAGACAGTGTGCACCTTGCAATGAGGCCATTGCTTCAATAGTTCTAGAGCAGCCAGAGAGTGTAAATGAATTGCCAGCTTCAGGGAGTATTGCTTGCATCTTATTTCTCCAAAAACAAAATCAACAAACAAAAAGCTCTAGTGCACTCATTCAATGATGGTTCATTTGCTCATGGATTAGTTTCTTTCATTCCTTTATTTAACCCACAAATACTGGGCACCTCATATATGCTAGACATTGGGGGAAAAGCAACAAAACACACAGATCATTGGGGGTCTAGTGAGAGAGGTAGGAGTTTATACCTGCCAACAATGTCGCAGGAGCTGTCAACAAGGTCTCTGCAGTGAGCACGGGGCACCCAGAAGAGGGATCAACTCTGGGAGTGTCAAGAAAGCTGCCAGGAAAGGCAACATCTAGACTTTCTTTTTACTAATGTATTCATTTTTAAAAGCTTCATTCAGCCTGTGACTGTACAGTCATTATAATGTCAGGACCGTCTCCTACTTTCATAGTACCTATAGGTTATAATTAATCACTGATATTCACAACAGTGATTCTGGGGCCCTCAGGAGTTACAACAGCCTCCTGAATTTGCAGAGAAGGATTATACTTTGTTCAATTTAGTTGGTATTGAGTATTTATCCTTGAGTTTTAATTCTCTGAAGCCTGGCATCCATGTGTAATATACTGCTGCACACTGAAAAGTACTTTCATATCTATTTATATTAATTTGGTACACGTGTAGGAGGACACAGGTTAGTTACTATTCCCATTTTGCAAATGAGAGAATGGAGGGTGTGGTTAGCCCAGGGTCTCAGAACCAGCTACCAATGTGGTAGATTTAGTATGACAAACTAATACTTGTTAGTATTACAAACAACCAAGATCTCCTACTCTCAACCTCTGGTTCAAAAAAAATTAACTAGAACATACCATTCTCTACATGTTCTCAGTAAACAGGAATTTTGCTCACTATTATTCCATCAAAGAAATTTTGACCCAAGTGTAGACCATCAGGATCTGTCCCTGCACCTTTTCAGTAGACTCTCAACTAGCCTGTCCGGTGTCCTCTTGGACCTCTTCAGTCCATTCTCCACACCTTTCAGAATGATCTTTGAAAATTCAAATCTGAGACAGTCATTACTTCACAACCCTTCTGTACCTCCTAACCCATAAGAGGTTTTATTTTTTACAGCCTTATTGAGATATAATTCACACACCAAAATTGAAGCATTTAGAGTGTACAATTCAGTGGTTTGCAGTACATTCAGAGTTGTGCAACCATCACCACCATTGATTTTAGAACGTTTCCGTCACCTTAAAAGAAACCTGTTCCAATTAGCCATCGCTCCCTATTTCCCCATCTTATTCAGCTCTAAGCAACCAGTAGTTTGCTTTCTCTCACTATGCATTTGCCTGTTCGGAACATTTCAAATAAATGGAATCATACAATGTGTGTTCTTTTTTGTGTCTGGCTTTTTTCACTTGGTATAATATTTTCAATGTTCCCCCGTGTTGTAGCATGTATCAGAACTTCATTCCTTTCTATGGCTGAATAATATTCTGTGTAGATACATATCATGTTTTATTTATCTCTTCATCCACTGATGGCCAGTGATTTGTTTCCACAGTTTAGCTATTATGAATAATGTTGCTCTAAAGTGCTGTACAAGTTTTCATGTGGATATATGTTTTCATTTCTCTTGGATATATTTCTAGGAGTAAAATTTCTAGGTCATATTTGGTGACTCTGTGTTTAACTATTTGAGGCACTGCCAGATTGTTTTCCAAAGTAGTTCCATGAGAGGGTTTTAATGTTGTTAAATTGCCCTTAGAAAAGAGGTCAAAATGTTTAGCATTGTGTACAGGACTCCACTTGGCCTGGCCCTGCTCACCTCTTTAGTCTCACCCCATGTCCCAGACCCTCTCCAGGTCTCCCATTTTGCTAGGTCCCTCTGGATTTTTGCAATATTTCAAAGATGCTGACATTTACACAGGCTCTTTCCCTCCTCTTCCCTGTCAACTCCCATCAGAGAGACCTTTTCTGAACAATCCCCACCCACAATCTAAATGAGATTTCCTTATTATATTATTCCATGTTTAACAATTAATTAAGTGATTCTTATTTTATCCTACTAAATGGTGGCTCCAGATGAGCTTAAGAAATCTTAAGACTATTTTAAGACTAATTATTATAAACCAAGGGGTCTTGCACAGAACCACAGAACTTGAGGTATAATAGGAACACAATGCATATCTATTGTATAAATAAATGATAATGAGAGAGAGAGAGAAGACTTCAAGTGGGGAAGTTGGGTTTGGAATCTTCATCAAGATTCATATTTCTCCCTTGATATTTTACTGCTTCCTCCTTTTGTACTGAATGGTATAGGATAGGATCAAAAAACTTTTTCTATAAAGGGCCAGATAATAAATACTCTAGGCTTTGTGAGCCATGCAGACTCTTTCACAATTACTCATTCTACTGTTCTGGTGCAAAAGCAGCCATGGATAATAAATGAAAGAGTGAGTATAGCTGTGTTCCAATATTTTACTCACAAAAGCAGGCGGCAGGCTCAATTTGGACTGTAACTTGCTGTGGACTGTAACTTACTGACCTCTATTCTAGAGTATTTTGATACTTGACACCTTGACACTCATAATTTTCTCTCCCTGGGATTCCATGCCCCCCTCTGTTTTTGTTTCTCCTAAAAGACTCTTCCACAACCTAGCTTGGCCAACACCTCACTTAGAAAATTTTCCTTGACCTATAAAACAGAATTAAACATTCTCTTCTCGCTGAATTATGCCCATTTTTATGTTGCTGTGTGTCTTCAATTGTGTTAAAATAATTCCATGAATCTGCTCACCCCTGATAGAATATGGACACACTTGAAGAGTGAAGTTCACAACCTCCCTTCTTTTTTACCATCAGCACCAAGCATACAAAATGCTCAGTAAATGTTAAACTGAGAGAGGAGAGAAGATAATGTGTACAAAATGGATTAGCTATACAAAGTACATAGACGAGCAATGAAATAAAGAAAAGAGTTTAGAATAGTGGGAAGGGGGAAGAAGGCATCTGAATGGAAAGCAATAGCATAACACAGTATTGGGGGGTAAACCTAGTGTTAGGGTACAGGGTCTAAGTCTTGTATCCATCTTCTCAGAAGGTGAGATTGTTTACTCTTCTTAACTAGGATTTTTTTCACCAAACAACAATGATGAAAAAAATCTCATTGTTCTTCCTGGCAACTTCTTAGTAGCAATGCTTCCCCTAACATGCACCACACTCATACGTATTTCATCCCATCAGTAACTTCTCTTACTTGGGGCAAATCCTGAGAGGGATAAGTCGCCCAAGTTGACTTATCCCAAGGGTTGGAGAAACATCATCGCCTTTGTAGTAATAGTTCAGGACCGTGGACAGTGCCACATGGTGGTTTCATTGTTTTCAATGCTTTTGAATGAGAATATTAGGCTGAACTCTATGAAATTACCGATATTTGATTGTCTGTGACCTACGGAAATGGCCGGATTATATACGATTCACTATAACAAAGCTCAGAAGAAAAGGGAGACGTCAGATAAATCATGGTTTAATGGGACTTACCCTTTGCACAGCAGTGGCATGCTTACTGGGCCATTTGTTGCACAATACAGGTGGTACACAGGACTGTATTCCTACTTTCTCTCTGCGTGGCTCAGATGCATGAAGAAAGGGATGTCATGAGAAAAAGGAACAAGTTACATTGGCACTTTAATTCTGGGCTAACCAGGACATTTAAGGAATTTAACTGGCACTGTGCCAGGGAAGTCTGGATGGTACATAACAAAACCAAATGCAGGCTGATTGTAAGACGGACTCTCTGTACTGTTAAGCCAGGACCTGTGCACTAATCTGGGGTGGGGTTATCTGGCAAAAAGAGAGAAAATTATGCGATCTTGGTTAAAATCCAGAAGAATCTAAGAAAATGCATCACATTGTGATACAGTGTTGTCTGGCTGCTTAAATTATTTTCTTGCACAAGTAAAATATCAGAGGAGAGTTGCTGATCTAGGGTTATAAGAATAGTCAAAAGGGATTTTATGTGAGAAATATGACTCTATTTCTGTAACTTGCATTGCCTCATTTATAAAGGCAGGGATAGATAGGATCACTTTGGTGAACTAGAATTTGTATTAAGTTCCACTTGCTTTATTTTCTTTCATTTGAAGATGCTTATTAGTAATATGTGTGCCAGAACAAAATCATTTGCTATCAGTCATTGCCAAACAATGAATAATCCCATGTAAAATATGTTTGCACACTTTTGACAGTTAGAACAACTTCATTGAACTTGGTTTTTTTTTCCCCCCTTTGAAATAGGCAGAATGTGCTTTTGCTGAATCCTTAATGCATTGCTTCTTGGCTGAGTTCATTCACCCTTAGGGAATCCTCAAAATACAGGTGTCATTTCTTTCTTGTCTATTGATGTGTCCGCTAGGAAGAAAAAAAAGGATTTCCTTATAAACTCAAAGCTCTTAGCTAATTCATTGTTCATTTGTTACGTTTTTTGAAAATCTATTTGAAAGACACTCCTATGTGCTGTAGGAACAAGACAGACACGTTCCTTGCCCTTGTGAGCTTACATTCTACCAGGGGTGGTAGACAAACAAATGACTGCATAATAGACTGATAGCAATAAGAGTCAGGGAAAGGACATTGGGATAAAGGACGGGCGATGAGAAGGAGTGCCTATTTTTGATCACTCAAGCAGTCAAGGAAGGTTTCTGTCTTGAGGAGAGATGTGAATGAAACGAGGAAGCAAGCCATGAAAACACTTTGGGGAAAAAAAAACAGTGTTACAAGTGAGGGAACAGCATCCTCAAAGACCCTGAAATAAAAATTAACTTAGAAGTCTTGAGGAACACCAAGAAAGAATGTGTGGCTGGACTAGAATGACTGTGGAGAGAATGGTATGATTGAAGATAGACCCAGGTTCACATCAAGAACTTGTAGGGGTCACAGTAAGAACTTAGAACACACAGCTGATGGGAGATGGTTGGAAAGCAGAACAGTGAAAGGTCCAGTTAACATATTTAAAGATAATTTGAAAAAATGTATGGTTAATAGAGCATGGGGCCAAGAGCAAGAACTGAAAAAGCAACTAGACAATCTTACTAACATGGGCAGGAGATGGTGGCCTGGCCAAGGGGGTAACCGACAAGGAGTGAGAGATGGTCATATTCAGGAGGTAGTTTGAAAGTACAGCTGATAGACTGTGTACACCCAGGATTGGGCATCAAGCTGGTGGGTTCTAGTTTCTTCCACTCAATAAATGTGCCAACACTCACCTACAAGCTAATTTTTATTCCTCTCTTGCAAAGACAGTGTGTTAGTTTGAGATGCTTAAGCAAAAATGTGGAAGATCAAAAGGGGTAACTCGACTGCATACTGGCATTAATGAAAGTAAGGCAGTCCTAAATAGTTCTTCATTACCATGAAGGTCTTATGGGGAAATGGACATTGATGAGAGTCAGAAAAACAATGGGAGGCCAACTTTTTTTAACGCTTTTTATGCATGCCATGTGCCAGGTGTTTTGTTAAATGTTTTATGAACATTTATTTTATGTGAGACAGGTCTTACTCTTCCCCAGAGCATGGGCCTTGAACCGAGCACTTACCACCTTACTCAGATCACACTGGTTCTGGTAATGAGGACCCAGGGGAGGAGAGAGATGGGTGCGGCCCGTGACCCTAGCCCAATCCACTCCTCACATGGAGATTGGAACAGGGGACGTGTCCCCAGGAGGCTGGAGTTTCCTCTTATTAATAATTGTAAATGAACTTCAGATTCACACAGGTATGTTCAGCAACATGTGGAAGATTTTTTCTTTAGATGCTTGAGATTGTAAATCCTAGTGAATCACATAATGTTAAGGGATATTTTCTTGATTTACCCAAAACTTTAAGGATACTGGTGGCAACTATTTTTTTAATGCTTGCCAAATGCCAGGTGTTTTGTTTAATGCTTTATAAACGTTTATGTGAGACAGGTCCTACTCATCCATTTTAAAGATAAGCAACTTGAGATTTTAAGAAAGTAACTAAAAGTCACAGGGCTGACAAGGAATAGAATTGGGACTTGAAGTCCAGTCTCCCTGAATCTAAAGTTAATTCTTGGAATCTCGGCTGTTTCCTGGTTCTCAGAATTTGTGAGTTAGATTAAAAGAGAAGCTTCAGAGAAAAAGCAGGCAATGATGACAGTGATAGTTAGGAAAATAAAGCTGAAGAGATCAAGTTCTGTCAAGAGCTTTATTACAAAGTCCTGTCAAGTGCATTGAAACTCTTTTTTTGTCCCCAAGTCAGAGAACTGTGAAGACTAGAAAAGCCAGCTACACCCTGTATTCTACTTTAATACTGATGATCTCTTATATACTTAATGTTTACTTATTTCTCATTAATCATCAATGCTGGGAGATGTTAGACGTTCTGCAGTTTAACAGCTCCCTAGAGCTCCCCATTTGTAATAAACTCTGGTCAATTTATAGTCACTGTCTAAGTTGCAATTTTAAAATAAACTTGATTGATTCTTTTTTTAACTCTGAAATTAACACATTCCCAGTATAGAAATCTAGAGAGTATAATGAATCAATAAAACCACTGTTAATATTTTAGCATAATCTTAATAGTGTGATACCTTTGTCTATATTTTGAAAATCACATTATTTAGTGTATACTATTTTTCAGTCAGTTTTTTTACTTTATATCATGAATACTATACCATTAATATATTTTCACGTTCCCTAATGTGTTTTTGCAATGTAATGTTCTACTTTGTGCAGATACCATAGTGTATTTCACTAATCTCCTCTTAGAATATAGTGGTTTTATAATTTTTCCTATTTTTAAACAATTTTGACGTGAGTATACATGTTGCTATACACATACACACACACACACACACACGCATGTCAGGCTAAATTTCTATAAGTAAAATTTTCAAGGCTTGTGATAGATATTGACAAATTGCATTTCAGAACGTTATTTTAATATCATTGGTGATGTATGAAAATTTATTTCCTTTGCCTATTGGCTTTTTTAAATTATTTTGACAATTTTATAAGCAAAAAGATTTCTCATTTTAATTTTTTACTTTTTTGTTATCTTGTTTTGTTAATTGTTCTTTCTCTATTGATTTTTAACCAACTCATTGTATATTTAAGATAACACACCTCTGTTTTAGAATACGCAAATACTTTTCTCAGTTTTCTATCTATTTTATTTTGATATTTTAGTAATACAAAAACTTGTATTTAAGTAGTTTCATCTATCAATAATTCACACAATAAGTTATACTTTTAATACTTACTTAGAAAGGGCTTCTCCACTCTATTATATAAATATTCAATGTTTTTTTTATCTTCTAATACTTTCATCTATCTGGAACTCATTAAGCTATACTTTAAATTTTGATATATCAACCTTAATTTTTGGAGAACGTCATGTGTAATAAAGCATATCTTAATGCTTATTTAACTAAATAACTTTAAATCTGTAATCTAAAAAAGAAAGTATTGCATTTATTTCTATTCCTCTGAATTTCACTTTGGGAAAGAGAAAAGGGCAAGTGGAAGTAAAATCTCCTGTTATTTTTCTCCTGTGGTTTTGTTTTAAAAGTATTGTGTTTCTCATCTTTGCACAAAAATCCCCTTAACCCTTGTACGTATCCTTAATGGATTTGGCACAATTCCATCATCCATGATTTATATAAATTCTATTTGATCCAATTAAAATTTTCAGCCTGTGTCCCCTCTTGAGACAAAGGATATTCTAGGACTTTACCTGAGCTGCTTAAATAAAATTATTTTGGATATCTGCATAGATTTCTTCCACATAATTAAAGTGACTTCAAAGGCTAAATAGAAAAATGCCCTCAAAGTCCAG
The DNA here is from genome assembly GCA_008750895.1 of Mirza zaza. Classification (NCBI taxonomy): domain Eukaryota; kingdom Metazoa; phylum Chordata; class Mammalia; order Primates; family Cheirogaleidae; genus Mirza; species Mirza zaza. Next base: position 172,293 of record VSMD01074527.1, on the reverse strand, counting down.
TGTGATTGTGAGCATGCATACACATAAGAAAAAAATATTTTCATTATGTTTGGTGAAAAAAAAAATATTTAAAAAGTAAAAATTCAGATTGACGAAATGCTGTAACTCTAAGCAGAGCACGCTTTTCAAAGAACATTTGATAACAGTATCAAGATCTTTAATTAGTAATCTAACAAATATGAAACATTTATCACCCCTTTGATAATTTTTATAGGAAGCAATAAACACCATGTCCAGTCCGCCAAGGGGAGGATTGTACACAGGGTATATAAATGAAGGTGGAAGAATGTTTCAAAAGGCTAAAGATATCTTTTCCCTGGGAACTCTCCAGGAGTTGGTCCATAATGACATTTAACCTAGATAAGTGAATAAAGCTAAGGAAAATAACTTGAAATGGGAGTTTTTGGTGTCAAAGAGAAACTTGGATTACTGGAAAAGGAAAGCAATTTCAGAGGGGGTAATGGCTAACAAATGTGAACTAAACTGAGGGTACTGCATCCACATTTGCAAATTTCTAAATAAAGATCCACTGGGCGTGACTGATTTCCATTATGGCAGGGTTGGGGAGAGGTCCTGCGGGGTTGCCCAGCCTCCCTTCCCCTGCTCTGCTGGGAGATTGCCAAGGTATTGCTCATTGGACCGCCTTGGAAATTTTGGCCAAGGGCATGGCCCTGGCTGGTGGTGGTGTTGCCAGGCAGATAGCATGCCAAGCTCACCATCTCCCCTGTGGTCTAACAAATCTTTTTTTAGAATTTCCTACCTGCTGGGAATTGTGCTATACGTGCTCCTTTGTCTTTTCATTTCATTACCATGTAGAGTGGCATTCTAAACACCATGCGTTGCATGTGCAAACTGAGACCTGGAGAACTGAAATTACTTCATAAGAAAGGATGACCACACGACCCAGTTTCCCTAGAATTGTTTTGACTTAATTGTCCATAGTACCTACTTTCATTCTAAAAAGATTCTGGTTTGGACAATAAGTTATATGGTCACTGTATTAATTTCCTTTTGCTGCTGTAACAAATAATCACAAACATAGTGATTTGAAACAACAAAATTTTGTTACCTTGCAGTTCTGTAGGTTTAGGCATGGGTCACACTGGGTTAAAATCAGACATCTGCAGAGCTTACATTCACTTCCAGAGCCTCTAGGGGGAGAATCCATGTTCTTGCCTTTTCAAGCTTCTAAAGGCTGCCAGTTTTCCTTGGCTCGTGGTCCCTTCCTACAACCTCAAAGCCAACAATGGTCAGTCAAGTCCTTCTCACGTCCCATCACTCTGACCTTCTCTTCTTCCTTCCCCTTAAGGACCCTTGTGATTACATTGGGCCCATTCAGGCTAATCTGTTTTAAAGTCAGCCGATCAACAAGTTTAGTTCCCCTTTACCATGTAACCTAAAATATCCACACGTTCCAAGGATTACAACATAGAAATTGTTTGGTGGTAGGGAGGGAATTACCCTATCACAGCCTTTCTATAGGCAGCAGAATTGAAATTTAAAGGCAGTCTTCTGATTACAAGTCTAGTGTAATTTCAGTAAATTTCAGTAATCAGTGAGGGTGATGTTGTTGAAGAACATTTGTTCAATCTTTATGAGCTGCTGGGGAGTGGAAAGAAAGTGAAAAGCGCAGAAACTCAATGAATTGGGAGGGTGAGGAGGGGATGGGTAAATTTACACCTAATGAGTGTGGTGCACACTGTCTGGGGCATGGGCATACTTGTAGCTTTGACCCGGGCAGTGCAAAGGCAATTTATGTAACCAAAGCGTTCATACCCCCATGATGTTCTGAAAGAAAAATAAATAAATAAAAAGAAACTCAATGAATATATCTATCAGTATTTTTTTGTACAGGCACTAAATTAGTTATAGAAGGGATATCTAGAAAATAGGGCTTCTGCCCCTCAAATTATTAGGATTTAATTGGACTATGAGTATAGTCTCATCTCTATGCAGAATACTTAAGTCTCTACCAAAGGAATCTATAATAAATGAATTCATAATATGTTAAATAAATAAGGACTCAGGTGTAAAAAGTAAGGGCAATTTAACTGTCACATTAATAAAATGAGTTAAGACTAGTTTATCATTTTCTTTCATATCACAGCCAACATTGTATCCATGGTAGAAAATACTGTTTTAAAAATCTTCCAGCCACTCTCAACTTTTAGAAATCATCTGTCTATAAATAAATAATGTAGCATACTTATACAAAAATCTTTGCAGGCTTCTTTATTTCCATGGAATCTTTACAGAAATATGTTTTTTTTTTAACTGTAAACATCTCTGAGGTTCTTGAAACACTTTTTTAAACTCCGTTCCAGGAAGATTGTATCAAGTTGAAATCCCCCTAGAGTGAGCCTGGGGTTTACATGACTGCCTCCTCACAAACGTTGGCTCTCGTCTTTTCTTCATCTGGGAGCAAGCACTGGCAACTTATTTTTCATCTGCATTTCAAGGTTTTGTGTGAGTCAAACATACATACAGCTCCTATGTCTGAACTTATAGTCATGTTTACCTGGAGATGCCCATTGTCACACATGTGTATAACCCTAACTACATACAGTAAACATCCAAGGATCAGTTTATAATTCCAGCATTTTGGCTATACTCAATTGCAAAAGATACTTGGAATGAACAGCATGAGATCCATTTTTGTTTGTGACTTATACACTGGTTCAAGTGGAAGTATCTAAGGAGGAGTCCCAGAGACGGGGTAAACGGAAGCATCCATGTCTGAAAACTTTGTGTCCCAGAGAAGTAACATGGAGGGAAAACATTCATCTTTTATGTCTGCAAAAGGGAAACTGAGTCACGTGGTGTAAGAGTTGTAGCTAACATATGTTCTTCATTTTATGTGATTGAAAAACTAATGGCTGAAAATCATGCATGCACACACAGTCCACTGACAACTAGAGGTTGAACTGTATCACCTCAAAAGAGTGATTTGTGTATGTGTGTTTTACTTCATTTGAATATTTTTGCCCAAAGAAGAATCAGAGTTCAAAAAGGTCATAGAAATGCTTCCTGAATTGTTTTACTGCAGAATGACTCATGAGTCCATACGCTGTGTGTGTCATGCTTTGTCTCGTGTTCCATTGATCCAGGCTTCACATCTGCTGCCTGGGTCATCTCATATTATTTTAAAAATTGGCTTTTAAGAGCCAGCTTCTCCATTTTGGCTTTCACCCAAAAAAATCGTGTAGCACATTTTGTTTTTCATCAGTTCATCCCTTTGGGTAAGATCACAGTGTCAAATTTTGTCAGACTAAATTGTGTCTTTCCTGATTGGAGATGAGAGTAGAAGCCAAAGGACGGGCGAGATGTTAGTAATTTGTTGTGAAGCTGAAGGCCAGCTTCAAAGGTACATGCTTTGTGATGTGGTTCATTATGTTCTTGTTTTTTTCAAAGGGATTCTTGTCTAGCATTTTATGTAGAGACAATCTCTACATTGTTATGCATTAATTGGTGCATTGTTGTCATGGTGCATTAATTGGTTTGAAGAATGTTCAGGTTGCATATTGGGATTGGGTGGCTCACGTCCCTAGTGGTATGTCCCCCATCCTGACCCCATGGAAGGGAGGATAGAGGAACTGAGGCTCCGGGTGCCAGGAAGCGTGGCCAAGTGGTCTTTTATTTTCCTTTTCCTTCTATGTTCATGCTTCAGCTAAAACTGTTCTGCCAACTTAGCTTCCCTTCTGGCTCCCATGATTTTTCCTAACCTCCTCCCCCATTTCAGGAGTTAAGCCCCTTTTCTCCTCCAATATGCAGTACTCAGAAGATCAGGACTGACATCCTGGTACCCATCTATTGTGCCCCCCTCAAGTAGAGTGCACGTTCACTTGGTATCCTAATGTCTCTACCCTTGGAGAAAGCACATGGTGGGTAATTTGCATGCCCTGCCCCCTCCCTCTTCTATTCACCATTGTTATTTGAGAGTTAAATTCATAAGGATAACTTTTTCTTTTCTTTTTAGAAAGTCTGTGATGTCTCAAAAGGGAAAATGTTGTAGCTTAGATGATACTATAATATTTCCCAAACTATAGTCTGTGACAGGGTGCTACATAATATCTAGAGGCTCACTGGGTGGTTTAATATGTATTTTCATGTGTATTAATAAAAATATATAATCTCATCATACTTCTAAATTCATGGGTAATTTTGCCATAGATGAGGCAAGAGTAAAGAATAGCAATCAATGTACAGCTAAACTGTTAAGTAAATAGCACAATTAGTAAAGAGAATAAAGCAAAATATAGAAGGGAGTCCATGCAAAAACATTTAACAAACGTGGATACAGTGGGGAAAGCGTGAATTCTGGAGTCAAACCTAAGTTTAAATCCAGCCTGATCATAAATCAGCTTTGTGACCATGGAGTTTGTAAGTTATTTACATTTATCTGTTGCAATGAATAAACTGTTTTGAGCCAAATGAGATAATGCATAAAAAACCTGGACATGTAGTAGACACCAAATAAATGCTAGTTGCCTTCTTTTAAAGAAGCAAGTAATCAATTTAATGTACTTTGATGTTGTTTATCACTGGGGTTCTTGTTCATCAATTAAAAATGAGCAAAGAGTCAACTGGCCTACAGTCCATGGAGTTGGACCAACTGTCAGCTCTCATATGCCAGGGATGGAGGGAAAGGACAGATGGCCAAAGCTGAGGCCAAAACTTTGAATTCCAGTCTCTTAAAGAGGTATATTGCCTCTTCAGATGAGAGCTTGATGCGGTCCATGTCGCATCAGGGGCCTGTTATGTGCCAGGCTTTAGGTCTAGGCCTCCAGGATTAGCTAACAGACAAGAACACTTCCCACACCCCTGCCTTCATGGGGCCAATGAGAGTCAGACATTAATTGGATTATCATACAAATAGGTGATTAATGCTATGGAAAGTGTTATAAAGGAAGGATGCTGATGCCATGGGAGTATAAGCCAGGGACAGCTTAGCTAGTCCAGAGGAGCAAGAGACAATGCCCCTGAAATTTAGGCTGAGGTCTGAAGGTCTGAAATTTGGGCAGAGGTAAGGAGGAGATATAGCTAGGAAGCCCATGCTCAGGAGGAGGGTCACATGTGAAAATGCCTGTGTCAGGAAGGAATATGATGTGTTGGAAGAACTGAGAAAAGGTTAGTTTAGCTGGATGATAAGGAACAAGGGGGGATGTCTTATAACATGGAGTGACTTTTGAAAGTGGGCTGGAGCCAGATCATAGAAAGACTTTTCGGAGCAAAGGCATTTTCTGTTTATCCTAAGGGTGATAAAAAACCATTGAGTTCTAGGTAGATTCTTGTTATTAGACCTTTATCGGAAGTGTAGAGAGCGAATATTTTCTCCCACTCTGTGGGTCGTCTATTTGCTCTAATGATCATTTCCTTGGCAGTGCAGAAACTTTTTAATTTGATCAGATCCCATTTGTTTATTTTTGATGCGGCGGTGATTACCTTGGGGGTCTCCCTCATGAATTCTTTACCTAGACCAATATCTGATAGGGTTTTCCCAACCTCTTCATCTAAGATTCTTAAAGTTTCATGCCTTCGGTTTAGATCTGTTATCCATCTTGAGTGAATTTTGTGAGAGGTGAGAGGTTGGGATCCTGATTTGCTCTTCTGCATGTTGCTAACCAGTTTTTCCAGCACCGTTTATTGAAGAGAGAATCTTTTCCCCATTGTATATTTTTGTCTGCTTTATCAAAGATTAGGTTACTGTATACAAATGGTTCCGTCTCTGGAATCTCAGTTCTATTCCAGATATCAATGATTCTGTTCTTGTGCCAGTACCAGGCAGATTTTACTATTATTGCTTTATAGTACAGCTTGAAGTGAATAAACAAGAAAAAATCAAACAACCCCATCAAGAAATGGGCAATGGGAATGAATAGAAACTTCTCCAAAGAAGACAGAATAATGTCCTGCAAACATATAAAAAAAAGTTCAATATGTCTAATCATCAGAGAAATGCAAATCAAAACCACAGTGAGATACCACCTAACCCCAGTGAGAATGGCCTTTATCAAGAAATCCCAAAACAACAAATGCTGGCGAGGATGCGGAGAGACAGGAACACTCTTACACTGCTGGTGGGACTGCAAATTAGTGCAACCTTTGTGGAAAAGAATTTGGAGATACCTCAGACAGCTAGAAACAGAAATGCCATTCGTCCTAGCAATAGCATTGTTGAGCATCTACCCAAAAGAACGTAAGTCTCTCTATTATAAAGACATCTGCACCTGAATGTGTATGGCAGCACAATTCACTCTTGCACGGTCATGGAAACTACCCAAGTGCCCGTCACTTCATGAGTGGATAACTAAAATGTGGTATATGCTCCCAATGGAATATTACTCAATCCTAAGAAATGACAGTGAGCTAGCACCGTTTATGCTATCCGGGATTAAGCTTAAGCCCGTGATACAAAGCAAGACGACACAAGATCTGGAAAAGGGGCTACACATCTACTTGCCATCAAATTGGTACTGATTGACTAAAAGTACGGTGCTCAAAAAATGGTAGTGTTCAACAGGGATTTTGGAGGGGGGAGACCCACATCTTAATGAAGTGGTGAGCATTGTGGGGGAGAAGGGATTACCTCTATCCATTTTTAGGGAGAGATAAAGATATTATTGTAACCAAAATGTCTGAAAAAAAAATCTGTAATCGGGAAGTGGGCAGGTGGAAGGAGGGAGGATGAGAAGAGTATGTACTTACATGGTGGGTGTGGTGCGCACCACCTGTAGGATGGACACAGGAGAAGCTCTGGCATAGCGGGGTGGGGGAGGGGGGCAGGGGCAACATATGTAACCCTAACAATATTTGTACTCCCATGATATGAAGTAATAAAAAAAAGCCATTGAAAGGTATCCATAATGGGGTGACATAAATACATAAACATTTTGCAAAGATAACCTAGAAGCCTAGGAGGCAGGCAGCCATGGCTGTGCAGGAAGATGCATTCGGTGCCTTGTGCAGTGGCCCTGGTAACAGGTGACAGAAGCTCCTCTCAGGATATGGGGGTGGATGTAGAGAAGATGGTGAATTCAGGAAGTAGAACAAGCAATGTGGGCTGAGTTTGTTGATGGAGTGGCTGGGACAGGCTTTGTTTGAGCAAGAGGACTTCTGAGTTTCTTCTTTGGTCCCTGAGAGAGGGGCCATCCTCTCGACAACATTTAGTGCAAAATGGTAAACATGTAGCTGCATTTATCACACTCACTAGTTGATCAAAAATCCTTGCCGCAAATAATGACATTTAAGAATATTTTGATTAAATTATTATAAATGTACAATAATTTTATCCTCACTAGCAAAGGCTAAAGCCAGCCCCTTGAAAACTGCAGAGTAATATTTGGATTAAAATTCAGCACCAGCTTTGTGCAGTGGCAGTATCGTAGCCAATGAGGTTTATCCGAGGCGCGATTATTGCTAATTGAAAACTTTTCCCAATACCCCGCCATGACGACTTGCAATATAGTCGGCATTGGCAATTTTTGACGGTCCCTATGGGGACTGGATAAAAAAAAAAAAAAAAAAAAAAAAAAATTCAGCACCAGCTTTGTATCACACACTTCCGTGTGTTATTTCACTTAATCTGCGCATAGATCCTGGTAGGCTTTTATTAGTAATATGGAAAGGAAAGTTCAGAGAGATGGGTGCCTTGCTCAGAGCCCAGATCCAGTACATAGGGAGGACTCAGTGTGAGGTCTCCCAAATTCATGTGCAGGCAGGGCTCTCTCCATGGCTCTTAGAGCCCTTCACTCGGGCTTCACTCCTCCGCCACTGCCACCAAGCCTGGGGGACTCTCTGTCCCCCTTAGGCAATGGGTCACACATTCCAAAGAGTGGGCAGGAAACCACTAACACCAGAATCTCTCCAAGTGCTGGATTAAATGTAAATTTTTAAAGAATCTAAATTTTTAACAAGTTCCCCCTAGATGATTCATAGCCCCTCTAATGATAAAGCACAGTGAGTCACCCCTGCCAGGGGTATTCCTTCTCGATGGGAGAGAATAACCCCCACAGCGTTGGCCTCCAACAGTCACTCCAAGGCTGAGGCAATGCAGGCCCCCAACCCTCTGCACCATTCTCTGTGAACTTTCCCATCTCTGGGACCTCTCCATTTTACTTTGTTTTCTGCAACATTTCACTTTTCAATTAATAAGCAATTCTCTTCAACCTATTTTCTATTTGATAGCTTCTCAGAATGTGATCAGACCAAATACGCTTTGTAAGTGCTCATCATGCACAGTTGAAGATTAGAAGAAGATGGGAAAAATTGGTATTTATGGGAAGCATGTGTGAGCGTGTGTGTGTGGTGCGTATAGACGTGTCTGCATCTGTGTGTGTTTTGTGTGTGGTATATATATGTGTGTCTGCATGTGCATGCGTGTGTGTGTACATGAAAAGGCTTCTCCAGACAGATCCACAGACATATACTCTGCCTAGCCTGTGTGCTTGGGAGTGATGAAGGAGTCCAAGAGCCACACCATGGAATTCCTAGCAGATGGCAAGCTTCAGCCTCCTGTTTGGAGCTCATTTTCCTGTTGCCGAACCAGAGAATGCCATTCTCCAGTTCTACAAGGCCCTTGGACTTCCATCTCCAGCTCTTGTGTCCCAGTACAGCATAGCTCAAATGGTGATATGTACTAGAATTCCCTGGAAATGGTGTCAAAATGGCTCAGTAGGGTCTAAGCAGGGCCCAAGAGTCCGCATTTCTAACCAGCTGCCTTGGGACTCCAACACTGCTGGAGTAGGAACTGAACTTTGAATAACAAGGTACCAGAACACGGAACACAGAGATTGGGCAAACATATAATTGGTCGGAGTTCAGGCCATGGAATAAGTTATTAGACACTCCAACCTTGAATAATCGTTTCTAGCTGTAATGTATTGAGTGTCCTCTCTAGTTCTGACTCCACGGCAGACATTTTTATATGTCACACTTCATCATTCTCAGGTAAGTCAGCAGTTGAAACTAAGAATAGAAGTGCTCAAGTCTGAGGAGATGGTCTAGAAATACGCAGTGAGGGGCTGAGTGGTTTCCATTTCCTTTGAGCAATTATCCCATTGCCATCTGCCAATGTGTTGCCTTTTCTCACAGTAGGTTTCTACTAAGTGGCATCTCGCTTCAGACATGAAGAACAAGCATCCCAATGCCTCCCTTTGAATGCATTCCAATTTGTTTTGTTTTTGGAGCCCCAAACACAGCAGCTTGAATCTATCATGTAATTCAAAGGAAACAAGCATTGTTCTAGTCTTTTCAAACTAAGGATTTGTGTGTTTGGGGTATTTCAATTAGGAAGAAAGAAGGAAGGTGAGAACATCATTGAACATTTATTTTCTGATACCAGAGGTACCCGCTGGAATTTAAAAGCCTCGCTTCAGAAAGTTTGGCATTTGCTAATTGTGGGTCTGACCTTCACATGAGAGCAGTTATGAAAATTCACAGGAATGTCAGATTTCTTTATAATAAGTGATTGGGCAGATAAGGCTGTATTTACTAACAGCTTTTTCACGCACATGCTTCATTTTTATCCACATTATCAATAAGATTGTTAAAAACTTCATGCACCTCAGTAAAACACTAATATTTCCTGTTATATGTTTTAATAAGTCTACTATGTTTTCTCTGATAGGAACAAGGATGATATACCTCCCCTTCCTCATCTCTGCCTTCCCAGCAATTCCCAGAAAAGTCTGCACCCTTCACCTTGCTCAAATTTTTAAATGCAAAGAATCTTGTATGGAAATAAACCTTAACTACTCCATTGGAGTTGAGTGGAGCCCTAATTCTGACTTGATCTTAAACCATTCCCTGTTCCGAAATTAATACCAAGTTTGTTCCTACCTCAGGTTCCACTTGCTATTCTTGCTGTCCAGAGCTCTTTTTCTGTACATTTTTGCATGGCTGTTTTCTTGTCATTCAAGTCTCAGCTGAAATATTCTCTAAGCAATAAGATTTTCTTAGCCATTTTATCCCAAATAGGTGTGTGCCTCCCAACACACACACATTGTCTCAGTCATACTCCAGCCCAGTGCTAGATCTTTACAATGATGGAAATGTTCTGCATCTGTGTTGTCTGATATGGTATAACCCAGCCACATGCGGTTATTGAGCACTTGACACATGCTTGGTTTGACAGGAGAACTGAGATTCAAATTTCCATAACCACATGTGGTTGGGGCTACTAGTTTTGGGTAGTGAAGCTGTAGTATAGAAACCTGTTTCATGTTTTTCATAGCCCTAATCTCTAACTGAAATTATCTTGTTCATATATTTATTTTATTTCTTGTCTGCCTCTCCAGGCTAGAGTATCTGTTTTATTAACCACTGTATACCCAATGTTCAGCACAATGGTTGACATATAGTGAGTCCTCAAATAATTTTTTTAAAATTAACTTCAAAACAAGGAATGCCACTTAACAGCATTTTGCTATTTTTAGAGAGCATTCCCAAAGTCTTGGCTTCTGTCGATACTGTTCTCTGCTAAAAAGTCTGAAAGTCAAAGACAGTTTTGTAATATAAAATACCATCAGGTTGTCTATTTGCATAATTGGTTTTTAGAGATTCAGTTCAACATTTTGCATTCATCCTGACCAATTGTATCTCCTTAGGGTCTGTTTTTCCAGAGACAGAGCTTAGAAACCTGGAGTCTTCTCCTCCAAGTAGCAACATATTTGTATATTTGGCAAATGTGATTTCTGATTCTCTATCCTACCTGTGGCTGATGATGCTAGCCAAGTCTTGTAGATGGTTAGGATTTGTTATCCTTAGACATAGGTTTTTTGGTTGATTTAAAGTGAAGTCCTTGGCTATTTGGGGAAGACAAAAAGCCAGACCTTTGTTATTACATGAAATTGTCCTCAAAGCTCCATTTTGATTGATTTCCTTTGTTAGCAGTACTCTCATAATAGCTTTTTAAAAAAGCATTGAAAGTACATTTTCTGTAAAGTCTTCTTTGTGTGTAGATGTTTGAAGGCTCTGTCCACTTATTTTTTTCTTAATTTAATTTTTTTTCTTGTATTATTGTATCTGCCTCTAGAAACCAAGTAGGTGTGTGTGTGTGTGAATTTGCAAGTGAAAAAATAATGAAATAATGAAATGTTAAAGAAAAATGAAAAAAAAAAATCCTCCACCCACACATACCTGGTTTCATTTTGCTTACTGCCTTCAAATTCTGTTCATATTTGTATGTTTCACAGGTATGATTCACACAATGTTTTGTGTATTTTCACTCAATATTCAAAGTAGATTTGCAGGTTTAATAATTATTTAATGGCTGTATTCTAACATGTTATTACTCAAATATGTATTCAACTCATCCCCTTCCACTGGACATTTGGCGAGAGGCCAGTATAATTTTATTATTAGAAATAACATTGCAGCAGATATTTTCATATACGTAGTGCAACTTAAATAGGATCAGAAGTGCTAACTAAATGGAATAAAGTATACCAGTCTTTCATGGTTTGTGTTAACTTTTGCCATGCTACTTTCAAAAAGGATCATACTAGTTTACAATACCACCAAGTGGGATATGCCTGTATGGATTTGTAACAAGGGTGTTTCTCTTTCATTTTCTTAATTTGGGCTAGTTTTGACAATAGTATCAATAAAAATAACAGTAGCAACTATAGCAACAGCTAATATTCTTGAGATAGATTATATGGCAGGACTTAAATTAAGTGCTTCAGTAGTTAAAGATGTGAACTCTGGAGGCAGACTTCCAAAGTTTGAATACCCCACTTACCCTCTATTTGCTTCCATTTCCTCCATTGTAAAATGGTTTGTAGGGTCCTTATAAGGGTCAGGTGAGTTATACAGTATAGAGCCTAAGTAAGCACAGGATAATTGTTGGTTATTATTCATAATAAAGGGTGTTCTTATTAGTCCCATTTTACAGATGAGGAAACTGAGGTATTGAATCTCTTTCTCAAGGTCACACAGACAGTGAATCGTTGGGCTGAGATTCCAAATGCCCTTTTTCTAACCAAAATATTCTGTCACCTCCTATGCAGAGATCACCATTTATATCCAAGAAGAAGTGTTACTCTTAGCGCTGAGTTAAATCAAGGCTGAATTAAGTACAGAAAATGAGAATATAAGGTCACTGTGATTCACTGGAAATGCCATGGCATAAATCTTTGTTCCCAGGACAAACAATAAAGCTGTTTTTGTATGCCGCCATCTTTACTGAGATCTGAAGGTAGTTCCACATAGAATTGTGAAATCCCCCTAGATCAGGCATCCTCAAACTACGGCCCTCGGGCCACATGCAGGTGTTTTTGCCCATTTGTTTTTTTACTTCAAAATAAGATATGTGCAGTGTACATAGGAATTTGTTCATAGTTTTTTTTAAACATAGTCTGGCCCTCCAATGGTCTGAGGGACAGTGAACTGGCCTCCTGTTTAAAAAGTTTGAGGACCTCTGCCCTAGATGATAAAGATGTAAAGGACCAGGTAGGTAGACATCCCCAAGACTCATTCAGGGCCCTGCAAATGCTGTTTTTTGCTAAGGAAAGCCCTCTACAAATACCTCCTGACCTGAATTTCTCCTAAGCATTCCCATAAACACTGTTGGTTATCTCTTAATATACTTGGTTCATAACTGCTTAGTCAATTATTTTTATTAGCATAACATTATTTTTAAGCATTACGATATTGGGAAAACAAACAGTGTAAGCACATTTCCCCAGCTATGGCTGATTGCAAGTTGTGTTTTTGTTTTTTGTTTTTTTTTTATTTTCTTCACAGATTTGATGAATTAATTATAAAATTCCCAAAGGGGATCTAATGTGAACCAATCTTTGCCTTTTATTCTTGCATGCTTAGCTTCTATTCTAGTCCCAGTGACTATCCATTGAAAACAAAGTTTAAATATTGCCAAGGGCCCCTAAAATTGCTGATATAATATACGTTCTCCTAATTTCAATTTTCATAATGAATGAATGCCTTCTTTCTCCCCCCAATCTCTTTGCTCAAATAGCTATTTGTGGAGACCACTGATGTCAATGGCAAAACTCTCGAGGGGCCGGTGCCTCTGGAAGTCATTGTGATTGATCAGAATGACAACAGACCGATCTTTCGGGAAGGCCCCTACATCGGCCACGTCATGGAGGGGTCACCAACAGGTATGTTGAGTTGGCTTGTCATTGGCATAATGGCTTGGAAAGTGGTACACAATGTTCTTTTGTGATTTGGCAGACTGTTTTATTGCTGTTCCAACTTGTTGGCATGTATCAACATGGACGTATCACTTCCCTGGGTAGAAGCTAGCATTGGAAGGCTGAAGTACAGAAAACAACCAGGGTGTTGCAAGCTGTGAAAGTATCTTCCATTTTCTCTGACAATGATCCTCCAATGATGACCGCCATCATCGTAGCATCTAATGCACAGCTGACGCTGGGCACCACGTGAATATCTAGCTCACCCCTTTGAGGCCCGAGCCTGAACTTTGTGCTAGAGTGGAGCTTTGATGAGAATAAGATTCCCACTACAAACTCCTCACTTATTTATTTTCATAATTGTCTTTTAATAAGAACTATTTTGGTAAAACAGGTAGGACTTTTCTTTTTTTTCCTTTTCTTGGAAGATGTACATGGAGAAGCCATTTGTCAAAAGGCCAAAGGCAAGATATTTTATCTCTCTCTGTGGAAATATGGGTACCTACTGTTATGGCAATCACTCAAGGTTATGACAGAGCTCCTGCTATCTTTGTCCTCTGTTTAACCCTTCTATCGGGGCAGGTTTTAGAATTTAGAGCTCTCTTTTTTGGTCCAGTACATAGTAATTAAAGTATTCTGTGGCCAGCAGCAGAAGTTACTTCTAAGTATAATGCTTGAGAATGTGAAGAATGAAATAGAAAAATTCCTATTAGGCTAGACTTTGAATTGAAGCTTTAGGAATATATTTGAGTGAAAAAACACTGTATTAACAGTGACACTGTTGCTGCATCCAGATTATGCCCAAACAAATACAGAAAATAGTCCTTCGGCAGAGATCAGATGAGAGATGGAAGCCTAAGAACTGCTTTCACTGTTTTTTATTTCCCCCTTTCACTGACTTGATGGGATGTATCAATGACATGTAGATACATGAGGCTCTAGAAGCATTGTTATGGTAATCTTCCCAGACTCCCAGGTGAATAATTGTATGCAAGATGCCTAAAACCTCCCTGCGGCTTCAAGGAGCTGGGTCTCCATGCACTTCACCAGATCCCTCAAGGGCAGGAGCAGCACTCTGCCTTCCCAGCTTTGAAAACCTTCTGCAAAAATAAGAGTGGATTCCCCGTGCTGGAGAGTGTTTGCGGGAGCGGTGGAGGCAGAGGAGTAATGATAGGCTGGAGGGAAGGACAGAGGGCAGGGGAAGGTAGGTCAGGTTACTTCAGGGCCGACTGTCCACGGTGCTCTGCTCAGTAGACTGCTTTTGATGGAGAGATAGCTTCTAGTGAGAGAGAGCCTGGAATTTGAGTTTGATGTTTATAGAAATCTTCTTAAACAAGCCGATGTGCATAACAAGTTAGGAGAACTGATGGGGAAAGCCATTAAAGAGGCCAGAGTTTGAGCGGAACTGAGAAACCATTCCCGGTTTGCATCTGTGGTACCCCGGCCCTGGACGTGACTGACTAGAATTCGGATGGGCCAGAAAAGTCTTCTAAATGTAAATGACGGCGGTGACAGTCAAGGCAGCTGTGCGCCTGCACATGTCTTTGTATATTATATGTGTATATGATTAGATGATGTCCAATTTTCCTGCCACAGTGTCCTTCCTTAAACTTTAGGAAAGAATTTTGGATTTGATTGCTTTATATACATGGCATACTTTTGAAGAAAAATAGAATCTTTTATGCATATTGAATTTCTTAAAACACAAAGCTATTCAGTGAGGGATAGATGCTGCAAAACACAAACCACTTCAAATGTCCATTTATAGTTGGTATTATCCTGTAAAAACACATAAACACTGGGATGTATGTATGGAGTAACTTCCTCTGGCTATGCAGAATTTGGTCCGATTCATTGTTTTCTTTTTCAGCACCCTCTGAGTTTGACTATAGAGCAGGAATTGAAATAGAATTGGTCAGATTGGGGGTCAAGAATGTGGAAATGTTGCAAAACGCTTTTAGAAGAAAAGCTACTTATATTACTTAGCACCCTGTAAGAGAGTTGTAGGCAAGATGGCTCCTGAAGCATTTGGAAGGGCAGTGGGAATCTTGGAAAGAATCCCTTCTCTAACCAAAACCATTAAAAGTTATAGCAACAAACACTGGCTATGAAAACAATCAGCTCTCCTATTTCCATAATGCTCCGCTTAAGTATGGCTCATAGACTCCTACATGTTGTAGACATTGTACAGACCCATTTTACAGAGGGGTACACTGACCCGGGAAATGTTCAGTGGCTTTTCCCAGTTCACACAAGTCAGAGATGGGGGACAGTGTTTGGGATTCAACCTACATAATCTACCTTCAAATCACGTATTCCTTCAACTGTTCCACAAATTTCACGGTGAAAACAGCCATCAGACTATCATGGCATTGAGTCGAGCACTTATTATGTGCTAGGGGCTTTATGTCACCACAGCATCTCATCCAGTGTACCACCTCCTACCCCACGAGGAGGACACCACCATCCTTACCTTACAGAGGAGAAAACTGGACATCAAAGAGGTTTGGGAACTTGCCCAAAGTTCCACGGCTGGTGAAGGACACAGAATCAGTGTCCTTGCCTCTGGCTTCAGAACTTGATGAATAGTTCCTCATTCTGGTGATAAGATGCTGCCACATCTGCCTCCATTCTCTGGTCAGATTCTAGCCAGATCTGCTCTGGCCTCCTGCTCAGACTAGTCCACATCCATGCACAACAGCGCACATTTCTTCCTGGCCTTGGTTGAGCCACGAGAAACCTATCCCATCTCTTCTCCCACTCCCATGGTTTGCACCATGAACTGTTTGCAGGCCTAGCTATGGAGAAGTATTTGTGCAGTTCTATCAGGTGACCTGATTTAGGTCTTGATAGAAAATAATTAGCTCTTCTGATCAGACAGCTAGGCTCACTGAGTCACCTTCCGTATAATGGGATCTGTTGCTCAGGATCTAAGGTTAAATAGGGTCCAATATTGAATCCCTTGTTATCACTTACATCACTTTCTTCTGAGCCCACATAACCAGGGACATCTTTGTGGTGTGTGGCCTGTACAGCTCACTGAGCCTCATGCTCAGGAGTTCCTGGTGCTTGGGTTAATGACCTGTTACCATCTTGAAAGTCTTAATAATCGTTGAACAAAAGGCCCCACCTTTTCACTTTGTGCAGAACCCTGCAAATTATGTAGCTGGGCCTGCTCACTGCAATGTAGCCTAGAGCTGGGTTGTATGCCTGGCTCAGCTCCTTCACAAGATGAGACCTTGGGCAAGATGCTGAACCTTCTAGAAGCCTCAACTGCCTGGTCTGTAGCAAGGGCAGAATATAAAGTACCTACCTTAGAGAAAGATATGTGAAGATTAAATGAGACATCGTGCTTCACTCAGTGCTGAGAACATAGTATTCATGTTCAAGAAATGCCTTTATAGTATTAATACAGGGATTATTATTTTTGTTCCAGCAGTGTACCCTTTAGCAAAGGTAAAGCAAAGAGACTCGCAGTTTGTGTGAAAGAGAATTCATCTCCCAACAAACCAAGCATCATTTTCATGTCCCCATGTATTCGAATGCCCTCAGGACCAATCCATCACAAAAGAAGGTCACCTGTATTCATCTGTATGTGCAGACAGGAAACTGTTCCCAGCTGCTCAGCGCTAAACTCCAGGGTATTGTTTTGGGAAATCATTCTTGGATGAAGGAAGATCAACAGAAAATAATGGTCTTTGAACTTTGCAGATCATGAGCTGTTCCTTTTGCCGAGACATAGGCATTGATTTATGGGGCCCGAGCCCAGGCTCTGGCTCTCCATGGGGGCCAGCCAGATCTCTGTGTGACTCTGGTGTTTTCTGAATGCCTAAAATAGGACAAGACCTCTGAGTATGGGGTGGAGAGCTGGGACCCTTGAAATTCCTGTGGAGCTCTCATCCCCACAGTGGCTTGCTGGCACCAGTTCACGGTGGTTTGCCACCAGCAGTCTACAGAGCACCTTTGAGAAGAGCTGACCATGATAAAGGGCATGCCAGGCTCCCTCAAAGTAGACCCCGAGATGGCGATTAGGGCATGTGGTTTACCTTAAAGGTACAGGGACAGCAGATCAGAAATTGTACAGAGAAAGGAAGGTAACTGATTTAAGGTGCAATATTAGGGCTGCTACCCGAGTGGGCAATCGGAGCTTTATCCTTTCGGGGGAGCTTCAGGAAATGTCATTAAATATACAAATTGAAATTATCCCAGCCACAGGGCCGGGTAGCCGGGCTCTCTATCCCCCTAAGCCTTATGATGGGCATTGGCTAAGAGCTATCCTCAGGGGCATTTTAATTTCCAGACCCTTTCAGCCTGCCATGCACAGGGGCAACCTGGAGTCCAGCAGCAAGAGCACCGAGTACTCATAAGGTCTTGGCCATGGGGTGGCCCCACTGTGCTCTTCCTTCATGCTTTTAGCCACCCTGAATGGCACTCCCCAGCCTGGACAGGTGGGGCAGCTTTGAGAGATGTCAGTGCAGACAGGTCACGTGAGGAGTGTACCAGTTCCTAACCTGTATGGCTGAGCGAGATGAACATGACGCTTACCTGGAAATACATGTTCTGAGTCAGGAGAGATGCACGTCGCTTAGGTTATGTGCTGATACTTCTCGGGTTGTTGAAGACAAGCAGAGATGAGCAGTTATATCCTCAGCTTCTAACTTCTGAAAACCCAAACCACTCACACCCTCTCCCTTTATTTTTTTTTCCATCCAGTATTTTTACTGAGCATCTGCTCTGTGCTGGCCCTGTTCTGAGCTCTGAAGTACAGCAGTGGACCTGACACACTGCTCATGCCCTCCCAGTGTTCACAGCCAAGCATAGGGACAGGCAGTGGATAAATAAGAATCACAGTCATGGCTAGTGCTGTAACATGGCCCTACTGGACGCTTACCCCAGGAGGGACCAAACCTAGTCTTACTGTGCGAAATTCTTTCTGCAGGGGGATGTAAGGAAGTAAGGCTTTTCTTTTACTTTTATTTTTACTCTAGTATCTACCTGAGTTCCTCTTCAAGACACAGTTACTTTAATTTTTAAACAAGTCCTACCGTGCCAGATGTGGGGAAAAACAGCCAATCTAGTGGCCTTTGGGATAAAAGTCTGTCCTGAGAACTCAGCTTTGCTTGGAAGTTGCTGCTTTCCAGAACAGCTTGAGCTGTTGTTGATATTTGACGATTGATAGTTGATATGTGACGCCTAGCTCAGTAAAAGTCTTCAGTTTATCAGAATAGCCTGGTAGTAAAATCTCTTTTCTGGTTACCTCTTTATTTATTTGTAGTAGTAACTTCTTACCTCACTGACTGTTAAGTTTTCTGTCACTGGCATTTTCAGACTTTTGCATCATAGTTTCTCCATTCTCAACTGTCCCAACCAACCAATCCCATGTGCTCCCAGAATATCAGGCATGTGGCTATTTTGTTTATTTCTTTTCTTAATGAGATGTATCTTTTAAAAAATAAAGCAATTCAGCTTTTTTTTAAGTGAAAGACAATGCAGTCACCCCCTACCCCAACACACACACACACACACACACACACACACACAGTCCCACTATGCAGAGCTAACCACAGTCGACATTGCAGTGAGCACGGTCCCAGGGCTCTCTCTGGGCCTCTCTCCACGGAGAGATGCAGGGGTGCAATTTACAGAAATGGAACTCTACATGCCTTTCTGTAAATTACTCTCTTCACTCCACAGGTCTTATGGACATTTCTGTAAATCCGTAAACACCGAGCCATACCATTGTTTTAAACAGCTGGTATCTGGATCTATCATCATCTAGTTAACCAATCCCCTATTTAAGTTGTTTTCACTTTTCTACACTTAAAATCAATTCCGCAGGGGAGAACTCATCTCTTCCCAGGTGTGTGACAATTTCTTTAGGATAAATTCATATGAGTAGGATTGATGGGACAGAGGATATGCCTGATTACATTTTGATCCATACTGGGTGATGCTTCTAATCAGAGGATTTTATTGTGTATCTTAGCTAAGTTCATTCATGCATTAGGGATTCAGTAATCTTTCTTTTCCCACACAAACATACTGATGTATATTTTTGTTTGTTTGTTTCCCTGGATTCTACACAATATCTGCAAGTTTTTGCACTCACTTTACCAAGTGTATTTGGAGATTGTGGACTGCCTTGCTGTAGAACCCTCCCTGGGCATTGTGTCTGAGGCAGAGGACTGCAGGTGGTGACACTGGCGCCTTCTTCCCTCCAGTCCTCACCGGGGTCTCAGCCCAGAAGTGATGCCCAAGAACAGATGTCATTAACATGTCACAGAGCCCCTGAGACTGGAGTTGACAGTGCCTGAATTATGGTGCAGATCACTTCAGTGCAGATGACCATAAAACAAATTTTATGAAAGAGTTGTATAATCCAATCAGAGCCCACTTCCCAAAGGGAAGATTTAGAAATAAATGGTATGAAAAGTGTTACCCGAACTTCACTAGCTTTTGACTCTACCTGGTCATTGACAATATCTAATCTTTGCCAAGTTGCTCCTAGCTATTTCTGAAGGTCCCCAGGTGATGTCTCACACAGCCTCAGAGCCACCCCATCAACTCCCTTGTCACAGCCATCAGGATTCCTTCATGCCCCTCCCCTCTCTGATAGGCATCACTACATAAGTTTGAACTCACTGCTGCTGGTTCACTTTGGTTTTCAAGATACCAAAAGGTCTTGTGAGATGGGAGAGAATGCCTGACCCCTTTATTCTTGTAGAAAAGCACCCGACCAGCAGAACCATATGGTCCTATCTTAATATGGGTGACATTGGAAGCAGCTGTTTTCCTCTCTCCCCTTAAATTCCCATCTATATCCATGGGGCTAGAGATCAATTCAAGACACAGACATCACCTTGTTTCCTGAATCATTCTCCTCTCTACCCAAGAAGTCGTATACCTGGGCCAGCCTGTGTGTGTCTCTCCTCTGTCAGACATTCATGCTCATATCACTCATGTTAGACCTTTGTATCCCAGCTGAACTAGAGCGATGTGGCCCCTGGGCTCACGGTGATTCCTTCCTTGTAAAAGATGCTTGGGAGCCCTGCCCACTAATTCTTTTTGGATATCTTTTTGGTGCTCAAGCTGGGAGCCATCTTCCCATCACTTTACATTTGAGAGAGAGAAGGATTTGTGGCATCAAATATTTAAAAAATAAAAAATTAATTAAACTAATTAAAATAAAATGATAATTTAAAATGGCAGTAGAGCAAAGGAACTCAGTAGCTTCAGAAACTTAGTGATCGTGCTACAATCTTTTGAAAAGATACATCTGACAGGAATTTTTAGCCAGAGTGGAAATTGGGTGACGGTTAAGCAGCTGCAAAGTAAAAGTGAAAAAGTCTTTGAGCTGTTACAGCACAGAGCACGTTCACCAATGTCATTGGAACCCTCCCTGACACCTGAGGAGTCGTTCTAACCAGTCTAGTGATTTTTGGTGCAGCAACTGAGTAAAACAGAGCAGTGGATCCACATGGCATTAAACAGTTATAATTTCAGGAAAACTCTATTTCAAATTAATTTCTCATAGCCATTTCATTCTGCAAATTCATTCAACAAAATATTTATTGCACAGTGTGTATCAGTCAGATACTAGTCTAGGTGCTAAGGATATAGCAGGACCAAGACCATTTAGGACTTTTACATTTTACTGGGAGGAGAAAGATAATTAACAACAAAGTGATTAACACAGATAATTTAAGTCTTTTGGATGCACTGTGATAGAATGATAAGGAGATCAAGGAAGGCCTTTCAAAAGAGGCGATGTTTAAGCTGAGCCCAGCAAGAATACAGGAGCCCACCAGGTAAACGTATTGGTCGAGGACATCCAGGCAGAGGCACCAGAAGTGCAGAGGCTGAGACAGGAATGACAGGAGGGGGAGACAGAGACGAGGCCAGCTTAGTTGGAGCTCATAAGAGTGTAGTGCTAGGTGAGTTCAGGGAGACAAAGGTGAGCATATTGGGCACGAGTCAACAAACTATGGGCCATGGGCCAGATCTGTCCCACTGCCTGTTTTTTGTTTATTTGTTTGTTTTGTTTTGAGACAGAGTCTCACTTTGTTGCCCAGGCTAGAGTGAGTGCCGTGGCATCAGCCTAGCTCACAGCAACCTCAAACTCCTGGGCTCAAGCGATCCTCCTGCCTCAGCCTCCCAAGTAGCTGGGACTACAGGCATGTGCCACTATGCCCGGCTAATTTTTTCTATATATATTAGTTGGCCAATTAATTTCTTTCTATTTATAGTAGAGACAGGGTCTCACTCTTGCTAAGGCTGGTTTCAAACTCCAACCTCGAGCAATCCTCCCGCCTCAGCCTCCCAGAGTGCTAGGATTACAGGCGTGAGCCACCACGCCTGGCCAGTGCCTGTTTTTTTAAATAAAGTTTTATTGGAATACAGACATGCTTATTCATTTACACACTGTGCACTGCTGCTTTCACACTATGCTGGCAGAACTGGGGAGTTGGAACAGTGACTGTATATTCCACAAAGCCAAAAATATGTACTACCTGATCCTTTGCAAAAAAAAAAAGTTTTCAGACCCTGGGTTTAGAGCCCCATAAGTTCTGATTGCATTTTAAATTCAGTAGGAAGCCCACGGGTGGTTTTAAGCAGCGAAGCAGTTAGATCTGATTTTACTGTTAAAAATGACATGTGCTACACAGTGGCAAATGGAAGTAGAGCAACAAGGGCTATCTGAACATCCCAGGCTCGAGAGGACCGTGGCCCGGACCAGGGTGGCAACAATGGGGATTGAGGGAAGAGGTCACATATGATTTTTGTGGCAAGCCGTGACAAATGGAGGAATCCTAAATATCGACTCATTTTATGACACTAGCTTATTGTAACTAATGCTTTCTATGTGGAATTATAGTAATACTGTAAACCTTAATAGGTTTATAAATTTACCTTAAGTATGAATTGGATTCTCCCTTCAGTTTTCTTTCTCCGTCATAAGCTTTAGGCCAGGGGGACTGGATTGTTTCTCTTCATCCCTCAATATCGAACAGTTAGCAGAGTTACAGTCACGTGGTCACCACCCAATAAATTCCATTGAATGAATAAATGGCCCCAAATGGCAGAAAGCGGGAATCACTATAAGCTCCCCTTTTTATTCAATTATTAAATAAATGTTGTCTTTATTGGCAATTTATTCATTCCTTCAACAGGTATCTGTAGAGTACCTGTGTAGCAGATACGCTGCTGTTTAGTGAGGATGGGGGGTGGAATACAAAACAGACGTGGACCCTGACCCCACAGAGTGTGCAGACCAAGGAGGAGGTCAGCTGGCGAATACATCCTGGGCACTGTGGTAACCACCGCACAGGAGGCCAGCAGGCTACTGGGAACATCTCACTAGGATTGAGAGATGGAGATGACGCCTGTCCCAGGGTGATAAGGCAGTGATAATCACCAGTGTATATTTCTGGCACTATTATGTGCTGGATACTGGTCTAGGTTCTATACTGACCTTCAGTGTCATCCTTACAAGGGTTTTACCATTGAGAAAACAGACACACAGGAAGGTTAAGTTATTTCCCCAAGCTCACACAGCTAGTTCATGATGAAGTTTGGATAAACTCAAACCTGTAGGTCTCTAATTTCCTGTGCTTTCACTTCCTCCCCATCAACAAAAGCCACTCTCCTTTAACCTTCTCGCCCATGGTGATGACACAAGTGATCCAAAGCTGCCACCCTTAGTCTCAAGAGCATTTCCGTACACACCTATGTGTCCGTGTGTTTACACGTGTATGTATGTGTTTGTGTATATTTGTGTGTATGTGCTTATGTGTAGATGGGAGAGAGAGAAGGAAGGAGAGATGGGGATAAAGAGAACAACACCAATCACCAATCTTCTTTAGCCATTTTATAGCAGCCTAACTTCTCAGGTAACGCCATGCAGCCCATGGTTACTACTGGTGACATTCTCAAACAGAGCCAGATTCTCCCCCTAGCGGTAGTTTGGGAGATGCTCAAGGAGAACTCTCGAAGATTCATAAAGCCACTGTTCCATCCATCAATCAAGACAGTCTACAAATGTCAGAAAAGATTTACAATCAGCAGAGAGCTTGATAAAGCAGCTTTTACTGCAGCACCGTTGCTCCAAGACTACCGTCCCTTCTGAGAACAGTCTAGAGCTGCAGCTTCCATTTATCTATACAAATACCTTTGAATCACTTCACCTTAATATATATACATACAGATAATAGATAGTTTTAAAGCCGTGAGTAATTTATGTGTAGCACTACCTTCCTTCTTAAGCAAATGGAGGAGATTCAATATGCTAAGTTCAATGGGAAGAGGGCATATAAAATCCCTTTCAAGTATATGTTTTAGAAAATATAGGTCATGCTTTGAGTTTTCCTGTATCAAAGAAAAAATTTGAATAGACTTACAACTTTCTTGCTGTAATTATGGATGCATATTTTAAAAACCAAGTGTAGTACCCAAAGCTATTTTATTATTCAGAAGACTGGCTCTTTTCAGAGGTTTCTCAAAAGTTTGTCTTAGGGAATCTTCATGTTTTCTTTCTTGCTCTGGCTTTCTACTTTATAGTCTCTCGCTGTCTTTATCTTCTCTGCCTCTGGCTTGTAGCAGGCTGCTAACGTGGATGCCTTCCTCTTGGTGGTGGCGGTGGGGCTCATGCTTCTGCAGCTGGGCTTTGTGCCCTTAGGAAAGGACTCTCTTTTAAGAACGATGGAGGACCGCACGGGCCCATCGGAACCACACGCCATGAGCTGCTTTGCCAACTGCTCCTCTACTTCTCTTCTCACTTCTGGAATTTTACCCTTTCTCTGGCTGAGGAGGTTAAAGTCATAAGCCAGGACTAGAGGCATTGATTTGAATGGGAACACATAAGTCTATGTATATACGTATATATATACACACACATGAAATTAAGTTAATTAGGTTCCATCTGTGATGCATCATTCAAAAATATTTGGGTGGAATTTCAATAATTTTGGAAACAATGTTTGGTGTAGTTTCATTTGAAATGTGGACCCATGTAATTAAAACTGAGGCAACCCAAGAGACTGCTGCCAACAGAGTTGTGTTATATGATTTTAGACACCATGGAACAGGGGTTCAAACTGGAATGATTTTACCCCAGGAGACAGTTTTGGCTGCCATGCTGGGGAAGGGGAGGCCACAAGTGGCATCTAGTGAGTAGAGGCCAAGGCTGCTGCTAGACATCTCACAGCGCACAGGACAGCCCCCACAACAAACAATTATTTGACCCACAATGTCAATAGTGCCGAGATTGAGAAACTCTACCCTAAATGGGGAAAATGAAGAGTTTTAATTATGAAGCCCAAATCTAAAGTCAGGAGGAGAAATGCTACAAATTGTAGGCCTTGGTTGATACCTCTTTGTGGTGAGCTATAGGAACCTACTCCTAAGCATGATCAGTTAGTTAGCATGTAGATGATTTTAACAGTGAGCACTGAGAGTGGGAGCTGTTGCCAGGCCTTTTGCTGAGGGCTTTCTGTGCATTACGTCAGTAACTCACAACAGCAATCCTAGGAGGTAGATGCTATGATCATCTCCATGTGTCCTTTGATGAAATTGAATCTGAAAGAAGTTAGAAAACAACTTGTTCAACAGAGCAGAAACTATTTCCTCAGTATCCATCCTGCTATCCTTTAGTAACAGGCCACAACATACTATAGTAACAGTGTATCCATATAAAACTATATTGCTCAGACTCCCTTGCAGCTAGATGTGGCCATGTGATGAAGATATGCAGGGGTATCAGGTTAAAATTCTGGAATGGATTCTGAAAGTAGCCAACTCAGGAGGGAACATTGTCCTTGTCTTCTTCAACTACCACCTATTTCTTTTTGGTGTTTGGAATGGGAATATCATGGCTAGAACTCAAAGTAGCCACCTTGCTCTGTGAAGGGGCTTCAGGGGTAGAACCATGTGCTAGCAAGGTAGAATGAAAGATAGAAAGAGGATTGATTGTTCTGCCTGTGGCATGCCTTGCTGACCCCAGACTGCCTTTATCCAGAATTATTTTACATAAGACAATAATGAACTTACGTCTTATTTAACTCACTGCTATGTTGGATTCTCTGCATGTCTGCCCAAATCTAATGACAACTGGCATATCCAGTGTCACTCAGCCAGTAAAGATTACAGCCCAGACAATTTGTCTATGAGCCATGCTTTTAGACCACTGTGCTATGCTACTTAAAACATTCAAACTCACTCCTCTGTATGCATTTCATGCCACCAGTTTTAGTATGGTAATCAGATAATTGAGTCTTTATTGGGACAGAAATGGTCTTTGTCTCCTCCATTATCTTAGAGTTCTTTCCAGAAAGCATTATGAGGTCTCTTTGTTATTAAATATTTTTATTAGATTAAAAAAATACTCAATGCCTTATGATAGAAACTTTCTCAGCAGAGTTATTTTGATTTCCTACTATCACTTTACTTTCAGATCATAGTTCAGTACTGGTGACCTAAAAATAATCCAATAATGGATGTCATTGTGTGGCTGCCATTTATGTCAATGTGCTGGTCTCATGTCCATGTCCAAGGGCCAGAGAGGGAGGGGAAGGGTACAGGAAAAGAGGACTCTAGAAGGTTTTCAGAGAATCTTAAGTTTTTTCTTCCCAGTAAATCAGCTGGAAATGCTTCATGAGAACGTACCTGTCAGTTCATCAGGAGATCAATATGTTCTGACAGGAGTATATTACACAAGGCTTGAGACCAGTGGCTCCCATCTCCAGAGACCTGGTTTTCAGTTATGTTCCCACTACTAATTGGGAAGCACTTGACAAAATACTACATGTCATCAATGTCAGCAGCTAATGACTGCTTTTTTTCAATGGTAGTAGATTCAGGGGAGTCTTAGCACCATCACCCAGCACCTTGCAGGAGTTGAAAGAGTTCTGACAACCTGCAGAGCTGAATTCCAATCCTGGATCCTTTTCTTATTAACTATGTTCATCCGAGCCTCTATCTCCTACTGCTGATTTGGTGATAATCTACTGTGGCAGCATTTTGTACAAGTTTGAATTAGCCAAACCTGAAATGATACAATATAGAAATATGAATAAACTCTCATTTGTACATAAATTTAAAAACAGTATGTTCTCTAAATTTTAAACATGTCAAGAATTACATAATTTCAAAATGGCTGGCAGTATTTCTCTCTCTTTCTCTTTCTCTCTCTCTCTCCCCCCACACCATATATATATATATATATATATATATATACACACACACACACATATATATACACACATATATATGTGTGTATGTATGTATAAATATATATGTATATATATATATATATGCGCCAGCTTTACGGAGATATAATTCACATACCATACAATTTACCAATTCACCCATTTAAAATGTATAATTTAATTGTTTTGAGTATATTCAGAGAATTCTGCAATGATCACCACAATCAATTTTAGAACATTTCTGTCATCCCAGAAAGAAACCCTGTAGCCATTTGAAGTCATTCCTCATAGTCCTAGAAAGCCACAGATCTACTCTCAGTCTCTATAGATTTGTCTACTTCATGTGGGGAGAGTTGCACTGTCCATGATCTTTCTGTTGGGCTTCTTTCACTCAGCGTAATGTCCAAGGTTCATACACATTGTATGTAGCATGTATCCATACTTCGTTCCTTTCTTTTGCCAAAGATAGGGTTCATTTTTAAAATACATCTATTCTTGCCACAACAGATGCTGCTTGAGCTTGTAAAGATGAATATGCTCCATTCTTTGTCAAGATTCTTCTTGACTTATGCAAATTCTGAATTATTTGAGCTATTTGAGAATGTGCCACCTACGTGAAGTGTATCGGTGCTCTGCTTACCTTGCAGTTTTGTCATGAGCATGGAATGTGATAATATCTGCAGCAGCAGGGCCCACTGTATATATACGGTGATCCCTGAAGAAATGGTGCCACCTTCTATTTGATCTGTTTGATTGTTTCGTAGCAAATCTATTTCTCACCTGCTTTTTTATATTTCTCTCACTTTAAGGAATCCCAATGTATGAAAATTCCAATTGATTAAAGAAAAAATCACTCAAGTGTCTTCTAAGGGACCTGCTCATTGAGTGTCTCTAAAATGCTATTTGAAAAAAATCCGCTTTGGACTAAAGCATCAGGCTTTCTGGAGCCCGTCCATGGTTCCAGTTAGATCTCCCTTCATGAATTTCCACCAATGCCCATGTATTCAAAGGGCAATCTGAGGCCTGCACCTTTGTCAACCTGAGCACATTTTGATTACAGCAGTGTCACAGCCGAGTGTGAGAGCTTTAATGAAAGACAGCTTTTGAAAACTACTATCCTCAGGTCTTTGCTGCCTTATTTCAACAAGGTATGCAGGTGAAAGACGTCCACCCATGCCCGACGCTTTACCTCTTTTTGCCCTAGGCAATTAGGTGCCACATCAAACAGGCATCTTTGCTCCTTCAACAAGCCATCATTGGTAGCTTCATAGGTGACAGCCACCAGGTTGGGCACTGTTGCATTCATTATCCCATTCCATTCTCCCAATAATGCTGAGTGGTTTTGTCTCCATGTTTCAGATGAGGACTGAGTAGCTCAGAGGGGTTAACACTGACAATCAGAGGAGGAACTTTGTGAGTCTGGATCTGTCTGACCTCAGATGCCATCTTCCTTCAAGGAGACTGCATTTCCTCTATCTCGGTGTGGGTTAATTACTCCTTAGTATGCCTGCTTGTCCTCCATGATAAGACGTATTTATTCTTATTCAGTGGTCCCCAGCATAAGCATGCAGTGTTGCTCCCCAGCCAAGGCTGTGCATCTAAATAAGAAATGTTTATTTTATTGCTTGTGGGAGATGCAACAGGCAAGCCGCAGTGAGGTTTCAGGTGAGAGTGTGCAGGCTAAGAAGCTGCTCTAGGTCATGCCTGGCCATGGGGACTTTTCCTTATAGCATGAAACAGCCTATCTGTGCCTGGTCCTAATTGCAACTTAAAAGGTAAGGTCAAACTACATTTAAAAAAGGGCAAACATCACCAGAAGAAAATGTTCTAGAGTTAGAAAAACCGTAACCAGGGATCTGGGGATTAAATTTGTCTGTATCAAACAGGGATGCTTTCTGTCGCAGGTAACAAAGTAGCAATTAACACAGTTTAAACACCTCGGGTTGATTTTTCTGGTCTTTCCAGAAGCTGGGAGGTGGGTGGCTGCTGTTTGTGCTTCAGTAACTTAACATTTGGCATTTCTGTGGGTCTTTGGACTTTCTGTTGTAGCTGAAAGACCTGTCACAGCTCTAGGCATCGAATCTGTATCTATTTTCAAAGAAGAAGAAAGGGGGAAAAGGCTATTTTTTTGTGCTTTTCATTAGAAATGCAAAGTCTTTACCACAAGTCCTCAATGGTCTTTCGTTAACAACCTGCCTGAGCAGAACCTCGGCATGTGGTTACTCATAGCTGCAAGGGAAACTGTGTACCACCAGTATTTGTGTGTGTCTGTATGCGTGTACATACATAGTGTGTATGTGTGTGCATGTATGCATGGTGTGTGTGTGTGCGTGTATTCATGGTGCCTTAGGGAGAGGGCATTTGGAATGGACTTGGGGTTAACCAGTGACAGGTCTTCACACTGTACCCAAAGGTTAACAGACCTTTAAATGAAGGAGAAACCAGCACTTTCTAAGATTTTATTATGAGTTTGGGAATTAGTTGGAGGGGAGGGGCATGGCTAAAATGGTTCCTTGGTTAAATAAGTGAAGGAAGCAAAGTGCAACTGATTTCTGTACAGTAAAGTTCTCAGAGACGTCGAGGTGCAATTAGGTATGTAAATCTCCAAGATAACTCAGCACCAGAAACTCTGTTACAAGCAGGATATTCTGTGAGCCTGGCGTACCATACTCCAGAAAGGCAGCTGAGGTCCCGAGCTGCTGGGTCATCATGAGATACCCAGGTAGGCAGGCTCCTCCACCACAGAGGAGCAATCAGAGCCACAGCTTGAACGTAAGGTGGCCTGAGAGCAGGACAGAGAATATCAGAGAGGCTTATGGGGACTGGGGAGGCTCTGAGCAACTTGAGGGTAGGGACCATGACATTAATAATTCTTGACTATTACTCCCTCCACACTCGCCCCTTCAATTTAGCTAGCCTCCTTCAAAAAGCCAATGTTCAAAAATGTTTGCTGAGTGAATTAAAATGTTATATAAATGTCAACCCAAGAATTTTGGAGGTTCATTTATTTCACCTCTTCTCATGGGAATCAACCATTTGTCCATGTTCTTGGTAGGAAATTGACCACCCAGGATTCCAAAGGTGGACATAGTAAGTACAAATAAAAATGACAGGCAAGTTTTTTCCGTGTGGATCTAAGCAGAGCTGTTGGTAACCTATGTTTAGGTCCACAGGTAGTCCTCCCTCACTTTCCCATTTACGGATAAGTTTCTGGCTATGATATAACTGTACTATGATATGCAGGATACGGAGCCATGGTTTTCACACATATCACTTCATTTCAGTCTTGCATTGCCCCAAGAAATGGATAAGGGTTTTCTTACTTATAGATAAGAACCTAGGACTTAGTGGGCAGGAGACTTAGCTGAGTCTCACAGCTTCCCTCTGTATCATCCTTTAGACCATGTGAATATGAGTATAAAATAGAACTCATGATGGAAGAAGTGACTATAAATTCACGGGATTTTACCATTGGCCCACAGGAAAAATGGAGCCCGAACTGCAGTTACTCAATTAGTCTAGGGACAAAGGAAGGTAAAATGATAATTTGGGACTTTTATGAATATTTGTATCAGCCAGGGTTCTCCGGAGAAAAAGAAACAATAGAATGTGTATACGTATGCATAGAAAGAGAGAGACAGATTTGCTATGAGGAATTGGCTCATGTCATTATGGAGGCTGAGAAGTCCCAAGATCTGCGGTCATCAGCTAGACAGCCAGGAGAGCCGAGGTGTAGCTCCAGTGTGAGTCTGAAGGCCTGAGAATGAGAAAGCCAATGGCATAATTTCCAGTCTGGAAGCTGGCAAGCTCAAGAACCAAGAAGAGCCAAAATTTCAGTTCAAGTCCAAAGGCTGGAAAAGGCTGATGTCCCAGCTCAAGGCAGTCAGGCAGGAGGAATTCCCTCCTACTCAGCCTTTTGTTTCCAGTCATGCCTTCAAATGATTAGGTGAGGCCCACCCACGTTTGGAAGGGCAACCTGATTTACTCATCTAACAATTCAGTCGTTAATCTCGTCCAGACACACCCAGAATAATAGTTGCCCAAATGTTTGGGTTCCCTGTGGCCAGTGAAACTGACACAGAATTAATCATCCAACTGCTGTAGGCAGAATTTTGGCTCCCACGTTCTCCACACCCTGGTGTTACTTCTGTGGCTGTGTTTCCTCACGCGGCAAAAGAGACTTTGCTAATGTAATTAAGGTTTTTAATCAGCTGACCTTAAAAGAGGGAGATCATCCTGGATTATCCAGCTGGACCCAAATCATCACAGGAGCCTTTGAAAGCAGCAGCAGAAGGCAAGAGAGAGAACAAGAGAGATGCCGCAGAAGAGAGAGTTCGGGAAGTGAGGCAAAGGGCAGTTTGGAGGGTTGCAAACCCTGAGATCCTGAGAAGGGTTCAACCTGTTGCTGGCTGGAGATGGTGATGGGCCACATGGAAAGCACTAGACGGAAGTCCATCCTGCCAACATCCTGAATGACCTCGGGAGAGAATTCTCCCCAGACCCCCGTGAGGAGCACTGCCCCGCTGAAACGTCCACGGCGTCCGTGCAAGCCCCTAAGCCAAAACCCACCGTGAGCCCCCTGAGGCCGGACTTTTGACCCACAGATGCAGCTGTTGTTGTAAGCCACTGTATTTGTGATGGTTCATTCCAATAGCAGTAGAAAACCAGTCCAGATGCACGTGATCTCACATACCAGTTGTGAGTAAAGCTGCTTTTCACAACAAAATAACAGGGATTGAAAACACACACATACAAACTCATAAACTGTTGAATAACTATCAAAATTCAATTTCAAATAAATTACCAACTTATAATTTTTAAGTATTCCCAACACCGATATCATTCCTAAATTAAAGCAGCATCGGAAGCGATCTTGGGGACATGTTTGGCAACACATCCTAATGAAGCTCCTGTAATAATGAATACTTTTGATATTCATGCGATGCCACTGATTATGACGAACTCTCCTTTGAGGAGGTCCTGCTGGCTGCCTGAAGGACCTTTATGGGCGAGTCTGTAAGGCCCGTTCAACTTTCAGAAGTCACGTTACCACCTCCCACAGCTCACCTCGCTTTCCCAGAGTGGACGTCTTTCAAAAGATGCTGGAATTAGAAGTGGAAGTGACACTGACAAAACATCGTCTCTGTGATTGGAATAAACCACCATCATTAATGAAGTTCAACAAAAGCTTTATTGACTTAACAGTGTAGCCGCTGGTGAGCTAAGGCGCGTACAGCTTGTTGCTATTCTCCATACGTTGTCCTGCAGATGTGTATAGAGCATCCATGTTGGAAGGAACCTTTCCTGACAGGCCCCTTAGCATGTCTGTTTTGGAATACAACCTCTCCTGGCCTGCTTCCTCTTCCAGAGTCCCTGGAGTGCCTGGAATGTGCAACAGAGAAGGTCAGGGTATGGTAGTCAACACATGGGCATAATCAAAAATGTGAATAAATATGCCTTGATTTAGCACATACTATGTGAAAGTGATGTTGCTCTCATTTACCCATAATTATGTTTAATCTCTATAGACCTTTTTTCGTTTTCTTTAAGTGTATAACAGCTTTATTGCAGCATAATTCACATACTATATGATTCACCCATTTAAATGTACAATTCAGTGTTTTTTGGTCTAGTCATAAAGTTGTGCAATCATCACCACAATCAATTTTAGAACATTTCATCACCCCCAAAGCGAGATCCTGTGTTCATTAGCAATCATCTCTGGTTTTCCCACCAATTCCCCAGCCTTAGGCAACCACTAATCTACTTTCTGTCTCTATGGATTTGCCTATTCTGGATGTTTCATATAGATGGAATTGTGTAATACGTGGCCTTTTGTGTCTGGCTTCTTTCACTCAATGTCATGTTTTGGGGGTTAATCTACGTTGTAACATCTGTCAGTACTTCATTCCTCCTTATCATTTAATATTCCATTGCATGGATTTTTATTTTATTTATATCTTTACATTATGATTTTATACATTTTACTTATCAATTTGTAAGTTGATGGACATCAGATTGTTACTTCTTTGTAGCTGTTATGAGTAATGCTTTTCTAAAGATGCATGTATAAGTTTTTATGTGGACATATGTTTTCATTTTTCTTGTGTATATATGAGTTCATACCTGGTAATGGAATTTCTGGGTCATGAGATAACCTTTTGAGAAACTTACAGACTGTTTTCCAAAGCAGCTGTACCATTTTACATTTCCATAAGCCATATATAAGGGTTCTATTTTCCTCACTCTTCACCAGCATTTATTATCATCTGTTTTTATTTTTGTTTTTGTCACCTTACTGTGTGTTAAGTGGTATCTCCTTGTGGTTTTGACAGGCATTGTATTGAATCACTTATAGACCAACTTAAGGAGTATTGCTATCTTAACAATATCGAGTCTTCCAATCCATGGACTTAGGATACTTTTCCATTTATTTAAGTCATTAATTTCCTTCAACAATGTTTTGTAGTTTTCAGTGTATGTCTTGCATTTATTTCCTTAGATTTGTTCCTAATTATTTTATATTTTAATGCTATTATAAATTGAATTATTTTCTAGATTTCATTTTTAGATCATCCATTATTATTGTGTAGATATGCAAGTAATTCTTTTATATTGATCTTGTACCCTGCACCCTTGCTGGAAGCTCTTTTTTAGTGTAGACATGCTTATTTTAGAGGTAAAGTAACTTGCTCAGGTCTCATAATAGAGCTGTCTAAGCCCAACGCTCACTTTCTGTTTCTTATACTGTCATAATTCTGCAAGTATATGTATATGAAACAAATATCAAACAAATGAATTATGTACTAATATAATACTGTCCCAAATCCCCATTATATTTACTTGTCCTACATGTTAACCAATTACAGAAAAAATTTGATTGCTTGTTATAAGTCATGACTTAGGATGTATCTCCCACTCCTTAACTCTTTTATCTGAGCCACTATTGACTTATTTACCATTCCTAGTTGTCCTTTTTTTCCCTAAACATTTGAAAATTGACTTATTTCCTAATGGCAGTCTATCTTCCCAGTAAAAATGCCACCTGTTTCTTCCTAAGCATACCATCTCCTGTCATTCTTAATGCTAAAATTTAAGAATGTAGGTCCAGACCTGTCCCTTCCCTTTCACAGTGACCAGAGTCCATTCTAGTCTCATTATGTCTTCTATCCATCTATAGACCCCTTCTCTAAGGTCACTTCCTGTGACCCACACCAACATTCTATCTTTAGAAACCAGTAGCCATCCCCAAACTGTGAGCCTCATGTTTGTATTTGTTACACATATTTAACATCCAAGGTGAAAACAAAGTCAAGATGAAAGGAACTCGACCACCTGGCTTCATGCGTGACCTTGTCCCTAGACTCCCACTCTCTGTAGTAGGTCTCACCCTCTACCTTGGTAACACAGTTGAAGCCATCTGAAAGACTCTCCCCAAACTTAGATGTCTCTGCCCACATTTCTCTGTATCTCCAACATCTCTTGCTTCTCATATATCCCAGGAAGGGAGTGTTTCTCCTTTTTTTAATTCCCATATCTTAAATTCTGTCTTCTTTTGACTCTTCCTTCACCTGTCCCTTTAATTCTATATTCTGTTGACTTTTTCATACCATTTCTTTTTAAATCATTGCTTTCTCCTTCTTGCATCCTCAGTCACACTCTCCATCACTCCTTTCCCATTAGTGGACAAACATATCTAGGTCTTCCAGACCGGAGAAGAACAAATCTATCCCAGCCCATGCCTTCTCATCCTTGCATGCTGCCTATTATAAACTCTTTTCCTCTTTCATGCCACAATTATACTTTCTAAAAATGCAATGTTTCTTAATGTAAGCCATGTATATATCTGATGGCATAAAAGATAATTTTAGGTGACATAAAGATGAACTTCCATTATTTTAATAGGTATATATTTTGATGTATAACTAAGCAATGCCTAGTACATCATTCCCATAATTTTATTCATATCATGGCCTAGAACTAGGTTAAATTTTAAAAATGAATTTAAAGTATATTGAAAATAAATAAAGAGTGGTACTGGAAGTGCTTACACATGAATTACTAAAATATGGGAAACCTTTGCATGGTAAAAGAAGCAGAACTTTAAAGATGGATAGACCTCAGTATAGATAGTCCTTCAAAAGGCTCTTCTGGGTGGCTCTGGGAAAGTTAGTTTTCTGCATTGCAGAAAGGCTATGAAGATTAGAGCTAATGTATTTAGAGGAACAAGAACATTGTCCAGAAAAAAATAGGTATTCAATAAACAATAACTATTAATAATTATTTCCCAGCCCCTGCTTGGGACACTGCTGCAAATGCACAGAGGTGAATTCTGGAAAGGTAGGATGGCCCAGTGTGTCACTTACTCAGTTTCACCTAAGTGGGTGTTCAGGAGATGTTTACTAAATTTAAACATTATCATCATAATCATCAACAACAGCATTTAGTAAGGCTCACCAAGGGCCAACACTGTGCTAAGGTTTTCACATGTACAGCTCACTCATTTGCATTTTGCAACAGCTTTGTGAGGGAGATTCTATAACATCCTCACTTTACAGGTGAGCACACTGAGTATCAGGGAGGTAAGGTGTTTCACCTAAGATCACTCAACTAGTGGAATGTGAAGCAGAGATTCAAACCCAAGAAGTCTGGTTTCAAAGTCGGCTCTTCCAACCACTGTGTTATATCCCAAGTCAAATATATTCACATGTCATGGTACTTGGCATGAGAACTCTCTTTCTCCCTGGGCCATTCTTCCTCCAAATTCAGTGCAAGAAATATATATGCTGAATCTTTCATGGGCCAGGTCTACTGTAGTCATAGAAGATGCAGAGAGATGACTCATCTCTGCTTTCTGTGGAGAAACTAGCAGACAAGAGAAGACAACAGATGAGTGATGGCGTTAAACAGCGCTATGTTGACAAAACACAGGGAGGGAATCCTCATTGCCTATGAATATGGATCTAGGGAGGACAATCAATGGACATTTTGCACAGTCAAATTGAATATTTATAAGAGATCAGCAGAGACAGTGTAGAAATAAAGCACTGAGATCATTTATTCTAAATAGTTCATTGTCATGTCCATAGAATTGATCATCTACATTACCAGTTTAAACGTTGGCTTTGACAACTTTTCCAAAGCCAAAGTTTGGGAGTGTTTGGAGATTTCCATGATATTGAGCAAATGTTTTAAAAATGATATTGAAAATATTTGCTGTATATAACAGCATCCCAATAAGAAACAGATGGCATACTTAAATTAGGACAGTAGTAGGAGGGCCTATTTTAACAAGGGTCTATTTGCAAAAGGGAATTGCAAAGGGTAGGGGCATAATCCCAGTCTCGTAAGAGCAGGGCTATCATCAGCCCTGCACCTGGGGACAGTCACAAACCTGGAGGGAGCTAGTCAGGTAGAGAGCCACTTGGAAGGAGCAGAGACCTCCAGCATGGAATGCAGCCAGCCCAAGGCAAC
Source organism: Mirza zaza (assembly GCA_008750895.1). Classification (NCBI taxonomy): domain Eukaryota; kingdom Metazoa; phylum Chordata; class Mammalia; order Primates; family Cheirogaleidae; genus Mirza; species Mirza zaza. Next base: position 136,463 of record VSMD01074527.1, on the reverse strand, counting down.
CCAGAAGGGAGGGACCCAGGGGCATAAGCACCCTGACGTCACTCAGCCTCCCCTTCTAATCTCCAAAGCCAACAGGAAGTCCAAGAGCTTTATGGTCCATTCAGGGCAGTTTCCAAGGACAGAGGGCAGGGTGGGGATGGGCAGAGTGGGCATGCTAAGGTGTGAAGCTAAAGATATACCACAGAGTGCAAACTTTTTGCCTATTCTTGCTGCTCTTCCCTAAAACAAAGACTAGATGGAGAAAAACCTTAGTCCAACCCTCTGGCCTGTGAATTATAGAATTTTGGAAAAATCGACAGCGTGCCCAAGATATATTTAAATATACCTACATTCTAATCAAGATAGAAAGTTTCTTGTATCCATTTAACTATAAATGAATAACCATGTGACCTTCAAGAAGATTCTGAGCCAAATTCCACTGGTTTCTAAACTCTTAGAGATGCTTGCTCTTGGCAAAGTGAAGCATGTATTAATTTTTTATTCATGCCTTAAGAGAGACCACATTTTCATCTCTGGCAAAGTCAACTATCAGTATATGTGCTGCTGTGTTCGCTAATATTTGACTAAATAATGCAAATATGTAGAAAACAGTCCTCAAACTGGCGTTATCATGGGTTGTACATTTTGCATTGTCAAAGTCTAAAGAGTATCTGAGTTAGAACTCACACCCTCTTCAGGATATGAGAAGATGCAGGTCAGTGAATTGTTTCAAGGTAGAAGACGTTTAATGAATGTACCTTGGGCTGTATGTTCCTCCATTAGCATTTGTTATTACAAAACTATCATTCTGTCTTCAGATGCTTTCCCACACACCTGATAGTGTCAAAGAATGACAGGTCTCTCATTAAAGATGCATAATATACTATCTCCTCTCTCCTCTCAGACTCCAACTTCCATGCAAGCGTGATACAAACCAGCCAGATCCTATTCAGAATATCTCCTTCCTGCTATGTCTTCATGTGGGCAGCCACAAATGTGTATATATATTTGAAGTGCAAAGATTTTGAGTCAACTCTTTCTTTAATAACTGTGGGGATTTCGCATCTCAAGAAATTCTGAAAATGATGTAATGATATAATGTAGCAGCGGTTTAATTTGCTAGACAGGGATTAAGAGCTGACAAATTCTCTCTCTTTAAATTCCTTTAATTCCGTCTTGCAAGTCAGAGCATTCAGTATATTCCCCAGCCTCCCAGCTGATATGCTAAAATTGGTTTCACTGTACCACTCACAGGCATGGAATGAGCTAGGCCAAGCTGTTTAGTTACTTGTGATCTGTTTACATTACATAGAAGGTTAGTTAATTAGAAATAAGCATGTTTCTTAATTAAGGAACAAATTAATTTTTAAAGAAGTGCTGAGACCCCCTTGGGTCACAGCAAACAAGGGACTGAGCATTTGGCATGTTGTCTGTGTAATTCTTTGCAAGGAGGGCCTGAAGTGTGCAGTGACACAGCCAACAGCAGCTGTGGATTCGTTCCACTGACATCTTATGAGTGTCTGTTGTGTGCGAAGAAATATGTTGGGGTACCCTGGGAACTTAAAGATAAGTAAGACAAAGTCAGATTTTTTATGGAGCTCAGGGTAAAGTGGAGGCAACAGGGTTGCATGTTGTATATTTAACAAACTGTGCCAGGTGCTAAAAGAAACATGAGGAAAATCCCCAGGAAAACATTGAGACCAAAGTAAGCCGATAAGGTATGGGTGGGAGCAGAGAAAAGATCTAGAAAGCTCCCAGGCAAAAAGGTGATGGGTGAGCTAAATCTTGAGGAAATCCCATCTGGATAACATGGGAAACTTGTGTCAGGTACAAGAAACATATGTACCAAGACCTGAAAGAGTAAGGCATGATCTGGGAACACAGGTAAAGAGGGTGAGACTTGGGCATCATCTGTAGGGATGGCAGGGAGCAGAAAAGGACTGGAAAGGCCAACATGATCCAGTTGGTGGAGAGAGGCAGGCATCATGCAAAGCGTGTGTGTTAGGACTCATAGGGTTGTTAGTGACAGAAACTCAGTCCCAGTGACTTTAAGCAGAAAAATGATTGTTGGCTTATTCATTTAAAAGGCCAAGAGTGGCTACAGGGATGGTGGTATCCAGGTGCTCTAATTATGTTCTCAGGAGTCTTTCTCACTTATTCTTTGGCCCTGCTTTTCTCTGTGTTGGCTTTCCCTAGGTGGTAGCAAACAAAAATAGCCACTTGGCATTTCTCCTACAACCTTAACCACTGCAGCCAGCCCTCACTATTTATGAAAATATTGTTTATGTGTAGTTCCATTTAAGTCCTAGGTGTGCCTCTGTTGGCCCAGTTAAATCATGTGTTCATCCCTGAATTAGTCACTGTGTGCACAGGTGTGGAAGGCTCTAAGGGGCTAGGCCTGCCTCATATGCCCACACCCAGAGCCAGGTATGGGGAAAAGGTGATACCAGCCTTCCCTTAACTTCAGGAACTCTCAGTAAAAGAAAGGTGGTAGCCCTAAGGAAAATGAGAATGCTGTGTTACCAAGAGCAAAGGGAACAGATGCAGGGCAGAAAAAAAGAAATAAATGACTACTATGTGAAGAGGTCAAAGTGAGAGCCCTTGATGAGTTTTGAGTAAAAATGTAACATGGACATATTGCATTGCAAAAAAATTATTCTCACTGCAGTGTGTAGAATGTGTGGGACAGAGGAAGAGATGAACGCTGGGTGAGCTGTTAGACAACAAGGGCCAGGTCTGAGGTAGTCATGGTAGAGATTAAGGAGCATGAAGTATATTCTAGAAAGAGTTAGAAGGTAGAAAAGATGGACTTGGGGGTCTCTGGTACATAACAAATGGCCACAAATTCTTTGAGGGTCTGTGTCCTCTCCCCTTGACTCTAGGTGGGCTCTGACTGCTTTGACCAGTGCAATAGCCAAGGCAGAAGTGATAGTCTGCCACTTCCTTGGTCTAGGCCTCAAGAGATGGGCAGATTTTATTTACTGTCTCTTGCTATACTCACTCTGATGGAAGGCAGAACCATGTAAGAAGTCTGACTGCCTGGAGACTATCCTTTTTGGGGAAGCTTTATCCATATGGAGAGGCACTGAAGAACAAAATACTATATGGAGAGAGAGGTTAAGGAGAAATGAAGCACCTACCACATGAATAAAGGAGCCTTCTTGAAAGTAGATTCTTCAATGTTGGCTGACCCAATGAGGATCTGAGATGAACCACCCAGCTGAGCCCTTCCTGAATTCCTAACTCACAAAATCATAAGCAATATAAAATAGTCACTATTGGGGGGGCGGGGGCTCTGTAGTACTAAACAATCCAAATAGAAATGAAATGAAACATGAAAAAGACAGAAGGATTCATGTTATCAGGGAATGGCAAGCACTACTGCAATTTTTAACAAATGTTAAGATAAATGGTTAAACCGTGCTTCTAGCCCATTCCCAGACCCTGTGTTCCTAAGAAATCTAGCCTATGTCTTCCTCTCCTTGCCAAGTTCCAAATCCTGTCTTCATATGTGAGTATAAATTGTAGATATAGGCCACAGTCTCTCTTCCTCCTGGGATTTTCTCTTTGATGGGGCCATCAAATTCTTTGGTGAACTTTATTATAAGTCATAGGCACTGTCAGTTTTCCCATAGCTGTATTTCATTCAAGTTCTTTAATGTGCCCACTGAAGGTGAAAAATTCTCTAACATGCAACCACAGGCCATAAATGTAAAAATAAAAGTTATTGGGTTGAGAAACGGGAGATGCTTTGCAATGCTCTAGCTAGTAGTGGGCTCTCATTTCTTCTGCCTGACTGTGAATCCTATATTTATGCCATTTCTTGAGACTTGTAACCAGCAATCCTTGTTTGGGGGTTCAGTAGAATAGGTCTGAGGAAATACAAGGGTAGAAGAGGTGAGGTTAGTCTTTGTTCTGGTGTTGAGATGTATGGTGGGAATACCCCAGCACACAGCTAACCAATACGGTGCTTTGCAAAAATTAGAGAAAGGTATCCCTCTGGGCAGTTAAATAACAGAAAAGTGCTTCTCTGGTTAGAAGCAAACCTCTGAGGTCTTGGCTTAATGAGTAGAAGATGAGTTTGTGTGAAGAAAAATAGACCTCTTCCTCCAGGAAGTCAAGCAAGAGGAGAGCAGGCTGCTCTCCTTTGGGTCCCCACTACCATGCATGGTGGCTGTGAAAGAGCCAGGTGTTTGCTCCCTGAGAGCTCACCTTGCAGCAGAAATAGCTCCATCATCACTACAGTTTATTCAGCCTTTACTATGTGGTGGACAATGTGGAAGTGTTTTAACTCTAATGCTGAAACGACTATTGATATAGATGCCACCACAGATGATGAAACAATGAGAATCTTGATGCCTTACCCTGAAACACACAGACTAACAATAGGGGGTTGGAACTCAAACCTGACTTTTCCAGCACACATGTGGGTTCCTCTTCAGTGGAGAATAATTTCTTGGAGAAGTACATACACTTTGGCATACATGTTGGCCATGAGTTTGTAGCAGTATTAGCTCTTGTAAGGACATTATTTTGTTCTAGTTGTCAGTAATGATAATGTATGTGACCATTTTTTTTTTTATTTTTACATCCCCAACAAATGGGTTCTGTTGAGTTGGACTGGCCACCCCTTCAGGTAGGATGCAAGTGTGCATCTACATGCATGGACAAGGAGGTAATGCAGCACAGTGGGGTGGTGAAGACTCTGAAGCCAAATATAGCTGGATTTGAATCTCTGCTCCATCTCTTATTATTTGCATGAGCCTAGGCAAGATACTTTGCCTCTCTGAGCTTCATTTTTTTCTCTTTAAACTGAGATGACTGCAGTTTGTTGTCAAAATATTATAGGTAATGCCCCAGGATTATAGGAAACACATTAAACAATAGTACTATCATGACCATTATCAGAAAGGTTTGTATAAACGCCCCAAACAAGCCTAGGATTCAGCTAGCATTCTTAGCCTTTTAAGCTCATACCACTGTTAAACTTATGCTTACCCAGAAACTTGGGTGTGTATTTCATATAACTATTTCCAAGATAGGTCTCTCCAACTTAGAACTAGTATGTGTGTGTGTGTGTGTGTGTGTGTGTGTATATGCTTATGTATATATTTGTGTGTATACACATATGCTTACTCCTGATGTCATTTGTCCATGATAAATTTTAATTAGCTTTATCCTGTAGAATTAATTTGATGTTTTATCTCTTCAACCTGGTTTGTTCTCAGTTATTCTTAACTTTTCTGTTAATCTTAAAATCTGATAAGCATGTATTCTGAATCTTTACCAAATTTATAGCAACTCTATATGTTTTAGGAGGGCACTGACCACATATTTCTCAAGTGTCAGCTAAAAAAATATTAATTAGATATCAACCGTGTGTCAAGAACTGTGCTGGGTGCTGTTGACTCTTTTATGTCCAATGTCTACCATGGCACATGGTAAGAAGTCACTCAAAAACATTGGATGGATTGGTGGATAGATGGATGGATGGATGAATGGAGGGGTGGATGATCTGGTTATTAAATAGGATATTGAATAAAATAGAGCTATAGATCTCTGTCACATCACAAAAGATCTTTGCCTATAAGCCAGTCATACAGTATTTTGGTGAGATTGAGCAATCAGTTATAAATTCAGCTAGCTCACATTTTCCCATTGTATACATGCAAGGATTTTTCGAATGCCTTCTGAAATAATGATCCTATATATGCACCAGTCTCCTGGTTTATCAGTCTTGTAACAACAGGCTTAAAGAATGAAATAAACTCACACATGTTCACAAAGAGACACGAATGAGGATGTTTACTGCTGTGTTGTTTGAAAAGCAGTAAATTGGAAATTACCTAAATGTGCATCAATAGAGGAATGGCTAATAAAATAAAAAGAATTAAATATTAAACTACAATTCAAAGGAATGAAACAAATATATATACATAGAACCAAATTGTTTATGTAAACATTATAGAGAGAGAACAAATAGTGTGTGTGTGTATGTGTGTGTGTGTGTATATATATGTGTGTATATATATATATAGCATGTATGTGTGTGTGGTGTGTGGTCAATGAAGATAGAGCTCAAAACCAAGAAAGCCAATTCTATAGTGTATTCCATATGGACTGTTTTTTTAAGTTAACAAACATATGTATAAAATAATATATCATATTCTTGGAAACAATTATATGCCTAAGATGACTTGCAATGGCTTGGAAAGAGGCATGCTCTATGAAAGTGGCTGTCATTGTGAAAATGTTGAAAGGGTAGAACAGGGTACGGTGGATAAAAGGACTTAAGCTTGATCTGTAATGTTTTCCTTCTTTCACTAAAATAAAGGCAAAGCAAATGTGACAAAATGTTAACAGTTGGCAACTCCAGATGGTGGGTATACCAATTTTTATGCTATTGTTCTTTGTTCTTTTCTGTGTTTTCTTAAAATTCTCAAAATATAAAACTGGAGAAGGAAGTTGACCCTCATTGGTTAACCAACCATCAGCTCATCTTTTCTATTTTTGCTCCCAGCTATTTGTTCTTTTTTTTATTTTTCATTTGAGGATATAAAACATCACAGGTATACTTGAAACCTTTCTATCTACCAACCTAATTTAGGATTAGGCTGGATGTACCAGAAAATAAAATCTCAAACAAGAGTTTCTTTTTCTCACATAAAAGACATCCAGAGTTTGTACTGGGCAGTCTGGAGATGTCATCTGGGATAGGCTCTGGATTCTCAGCAAGTGGTTTCCATCTTCAAGGCTACTTCATGATTCCAGATGGCTGACAGAGCTCCAGCCTTCACACCCAAATTCCAGACCAGCAGCACCTTCCCTTCCCAAACTCATCTCTGCTTTTAGCTCATGGGCCAGAATTAATCATATGGCCACATAGCTGCAAGAGAGACAGGGAATATAATATTTTATTAAAGTGCATTACCCAAGTTTTTTTTAATTAAGGAAAAAGAGAATAAGTATATTAGAAAGCAATCACCAACCCTGCCACAAAACTGTCCTCATCCTCCCTGAGCTCCCTCCCTTCCCAGAGGCAGATACTCCCTTGGAGTTAGTATATCACCTTCTTGTCCATGCTTCCATAGTTAAATAACCATGTGCATATCCATTAAAAATGCAAGTTTTGTTGATCTTAAAGTTTTCGTAAATTCTGTAATTACAGCCTTCTTGTCTCTGATAACATGCTAAGTACTTAAGCTTATTATTTCATTTTGTCCTCAATAGATATGAACAAGTGTCTGTTTAATAATTAGTTGCTTACTTTTTTTCTGAAAACTTTGGCAAATGTACCATTCTTTGATTTCTGAACTTCACACTCCCTTCTTGCCTTCTGGACTGAGCATATCTCCCTGCACCCCACCACCTCCTCACTGCCCGAAACTTTGCCAGAAGTAGGGGCCTCCCTGCCCTGCCTGCACCCCTATGTGTCTTCCTGGCTCTCTGACACCAGGCTCCTCCCGCCTGCCTGCTAACAGTTCCTACCTCCCTGACTTCAGCGGTCAGCAGCTTTCTGTGTGGTGCTCTCTTTCTTTCTCTGTCTTCGCCATTCTTCAGAACTGAGATCACACCAGTAAGACCTGGCTAAACCGTGGATACAGTCCTTCTGGATCTCAAGTCTTGAACTCATTAAGTGATAAGCTCTTTACAGATTTTTTTCTTTCCTCCCAATCATTAAGCAGCAATTACCCTTCACATCACCTCGTTCCCATATCACTTCTATAATTCCAGCCACTCTCACTAGAAAACTCACCTAAACCTCCCAATTGTCTGTCTGAGCCAAATCTTTCCAAGAAAAACCTGCACATGTCTGTAATTATGAACAGAAAAAAATGCAGCGAGAGGATAAGCACCCTCCTTTCTTTAGGAGATCCAGGGTATTTTTCAACTGAATGCAGCCACTGCCACCCTCTATTTGGCTTTTATAGACAGGCTAAAGTCTCTAACAAGCTGCTCCTTATACTTGAATTCATAAGTATAAAATACTATGGATGCCTTGCTCATCTTGCTATCGATCTGTAAAGAGCTCTGCTCATGCATTCATTCCCTTCATCACTGAGTGCCTACTCCATCCCATGCCTCCGTGGATACAGGAAAGACTAAAAATTGTCCCTGATGACCTGATGACTTAGAACACAGACCTGTAGTCCAACATTCCAACATGAATGGACTTCACCCCCAGCTTTACCAGTTATCTACCATGTGGTTGTGGGTAAGTCATCCACCTTCTCAGACCCTCCATTTCCTCCTCCATAGTAGAAAGGTAATAATTCCCCCAACATGGGAATGATTTGAGGACAAAATGGAATAATAGGCATGAAGTACTTAGCTTGCACATGCAAAGACAAACACGAACGTTGACCAATATCAGCATCATCCTCATCTCTGCCATTCCTGCCACCCTCCTCAACTAGCTTGCACAGATAAGCCCACAAGCATGATTGAATCAGGTAAATTCATGAAAATATTTTGAGATTATTTCTAATTTACAGAAAAGTTGCAGGAACCAAACAAAGAACTCCTGAGCCCCCTTCACATAAATGCCCAGCGATTCACATTTCACCAAATCTGCTCCATCTCCCTCTCCTTCCTTATGTGTGCTTATGTCATGTCCCTCATCCTGTGTGTGGAAAGAACATTCTCCTGCATGACTATCGTGCAAATCCGAAAGCCGAGAAGTCAGCACTGATGCGGTACCCAATGCACTGATTAATACACTGATGTGGTACCCAGTGCACTGATTAATACACTGATGTGGTACCCAGTGCATTGATTAATACACTGATGTGGTACCCAGTGCACTGATTAATACAGTGATGCGGTATCCAGTGCATTGATTAATACACTGATGCGGTACCCAGTGCACTGATTAATACAGTGATTTGGTACCCAGTGCACTGATTAATACACTGATGCAGTACCCAGTGCACTGATTAATACACTGATGCGGTACCCAGTGCACTGATTAATACACTGATGCGGTACCCAGTGCACTGATTAATACACTGATGCGGTACCCAGTGCACTGATTAATACACTGATGCGGTACCCAGTGCACTGATTAATACACTGATGCGGTACCCAGTGCACTGATTAATACACTGATGCGGTACCCAGTGCACTGATTAATACACTGATGTGGTACCCAGTGCACTAATTAATACACTGATGCAGTACCCAGGGCACTGATTAATACACTGATGCAGTGCCCAATGCACTGATTAATACATTAATGCGGGACCCAGGGCACTGATTAATACACTGATGTGGTACCCAGGGCACTGATTAATACACTGATGTGGTACGCAGTGCACTGATTAATACGCTGATGCAGTGCCCAATGCATTGATTAATACACTGATGCAGTGCCCAATGCCCAGGATCCCATCCAGTCACACCAGTGGTTCTCGACTGGGCTTGATTTTGTACAACTTTCTGTCCCCACCCCATCCGCATTTGGTAATGTCTGGAGATATTTCTGATTGTCACAGTGGGGATTGATATTGGCATCTAGTGCTTAGAGGCCAGAGATGCTGCCAAACATCCTTCAAGATGCAAGACAGCCCCTCCGAATTTTCCAATCCAAAATCTTGAGAGAGCTGAAATGAAGAAACCCTGAGCTACATGTTTCATTATCACATCTCTGCAGCCTCCCCCAGTTTGGAGCCGCTCCTCACCCTTTGCTGGGTTTCCCACTCCCAGCAGTTTTTAGGAATGCAGACCTTACATTCTGTAGCATGACCTTCAGCCCAGTCCATCTGGCGTTTCCTTGGGACCAGGTTCAGGTCACACACTCTAGGCAGGAAAGCCACAGAAATGGTGCTGTGTCCTCCATGCATTACCTGCTGAGGCACATAAGGGGGACCCTTCCCAGACCACAGGATGTTAACCTCCTTCACCTAGCCACGTTGGTGTCCTCAAGTTCCCCACCAAACAGTCTCTGTTTTTCCCTTTGTCATTCAATTTGTAGGGAGATGTTGATCATCCATATGCTGATGTGCTGCTCTCACCAAACCTCACTCAGGTCCCCTGGCAACTCCCTGCCCAGCAGCCTCTGCTGGTTGGGAGCAGGACTTGCCATTTCCATGGCTCCCTCTGCATTTATGTGGCAATCTTCTGCAAGGAAGAGTTTCTTCCTCCTCCTCCATTTATTTATGAATTCATTTTTCATATCAGAATGGACTCATGGGGTTCTAATTTTATTCACTGGGTTGTTTAATGTTACTGTCTTTATTTTTAATGCTGTGCTCAAATTCTTTCATATTTGGCCAGTGGGACCAAAGTGTTGGGGCTTTTGATATTTCTTCATTATTTCTTGACCACTTTCTTACTTTCTTGTATGGTGAGATATTCTGGACTCATATTGTACTTTTCTTGCCCCAACCGTGGATTTAGTTGCTTCATAAGAAACCCTGTTTTTTTTTTTTAGTGGAGGGTGGCACTCAGAAATCAGTATCTGGGTGTTTGGTGAGCTTGTTGCTGTTGGAATGTCATTGTTAATAGGCCCTCTCAGCAGACAGAGTGAAGATGCCGACAGACAGACACACACATACACACACATATGTGGACATACGTACAAACATATATAAACACAGATGTATATATAGATATCTGTATGTACTCATATATACATGCACACACATGTACATACATCTACAAACTGTTATTGTATCTGTCTGCATTATCCATCTATTAAACGTAAAAGCACGAGTTGAAACTGACACCTCCAATTCCAGTCTAATGTCTCAGGGTTTTTTCTAGCCCTCCTACTTTTCCATGCTTATAAATACCTTCTGCAACAGTGAGAAACCCAACTATCGTTATCCTCGACATACCTACTAATAGACTTGATCAAACTATGCAATGTAACCAACCTCCCAACCTCTGGCCCACTTCCCAGTGCCCCACATCCCAGGCTGCAAGCAGGCACTGGGCCCTCCCTTCCTCCCTGGGAGCCATGCAGTGGGTCTACAGCAACTCCCTGGGGCCAGTGGAAGAAAGGAAAAGACTAATAAGGTAAATTTATAGACAGAACAATGCAGGATCACCAGGAGGGTGAAGCCAAACCAGGGGCAATGTAAACAGGCTTCCTCCAAGAGTCCACGCCTTGAACTGCCCTGAGGACAAAGAGGCATGGGCAACATAACCGGGGTGCAGGTGTCGGAAAAATGTGTCTTCTGGGCAGAGGGAACAGCTTGGCCAAAGGCGTGGAGGAAGAGAGCTTGGTCACTTCTGAGACTTGCATGTGGGTCAGGGCATGGAAGAAGTGTCTATGAAGGGACAGAATGGCAGAGGTAAGGCTGCGCAGGTGCACGTGGCCAAATGGTGAACAGTTCCATCCATGTCAGTGTGGACCAGCGATGAAACCTTCCACGTCTCCCTCTTCAGACTTGGCTTTTGGATTCTCATGTCTTTTGGATCCTCTGAATACCCTCAGATGAATCCATATATCATATCTGAAGTTATTTCCATCTCTTATGTATGAGTCTCATGAGTTGTCACATGCACCTCCAACCTCTAAGAAAGTATCTGGCACACAGCGTATGCTCAGTACGAATTTCAAGTTACCAGTGTGTATTTTTATCTCAAATAATCTCTTCCAGTCCACTGTCAAAGCAGTTGGGAAAACCCAGCCAGCTCCCAGCAAAAGGCAGCCCCCACTGTCTCCACATTTGTACGGAAACGGTAATGGGTCATGAAATTGTATCCCTTAACATGCAGATGCTTACACATATATTTTGCAAACATTTTACCCTATGAAAATATGGGACCTAAGTACAACATCCTTGAGAGGCAGCAGCTGAAAGTATTAGCTGAAATTAGAGAGGATCATTGTTTCCATTAAGTAGCGCCAAATTTTGTGATGCAAGTAACGTCTTCATATTCATTCTAGGAAACTGTCTGCCTCATTAGGCAGATAAGGCATAATATGATTTGGGTGAAGAATAACTCCAGTGATAAATGCATCTCCTATTACAATAGCTTCCATATTACAATTCCTCCTTTTGTAAAAGTGCTATGAGTAAGGTGGCCTGATCACATTTAGTAGGCCCATTTTATCAGTCAGGATAAGCTCAGCTATTGCTGCAATAACAAGCAAATCCCATAATATCAGTGTCTTAATTAAATAATTTCTTAGTAATGAAATGTCTGATACAAATAGGGCTACCCTCCTTCTTGTTGTAGTTAACACCTCTAGAATATGTGATCTCTATGGTCCCTTATGGCATACTAATATAAAGAAGGACCAAAGTGACATTCAACTCTTACTTACCTCACTCAACCCAGGGATGCAACATGTCACATCTATTCTCCATCCAGTGGCCAGTTCTAGTCATGTCACCTCAGCATAACTGCCAAGGGAGCTGAAGAATGCATGGGAACCTCCTTACATGCACCAAATGGAATATTTGGTGAACACTGACCATTTTCTGCCATTGCCAGCATGTCTCACTGTCTCCCATTTGGGCTCATAAAAGGAAAAATAACTGGCACACCATTGTATTGACTTCTCTCCAACCTGACTCCTGTTTCATCTTAAGCTACTTTGGGTGGTTATTAAGATGTAGTTTATCATGATAATACAGAATACAAACTTTGACTAACAGGCAGCCCTAGGTTCCAGACCCAGCATCTCCATTGCTAGCTATGGGTGTTTGAGCAATCACTTTAGTTTTCCCAGTCTCAGTTTCCTCCATCTGAAAACAGAGTAAACAACAGTACCTGCCTCATAGGATTGTGAGGATCAGCTGGTTAGAAACGTGTACATGAGGAGCAAACATGACCTGTTGCTTTATTTGAAGTAGTGCTGGATTCGGAATCCCTTGGGAGCCTTCACTATGACAAGAATTAACCAGCCTAGAGAAATATGCAGAAAGGATGTATGGCCATGGTCTCTTGACCAAATCTAGCATCAGAACCATCCAGAAAAAGCCAGCATCAGGGCATTGGCTACAAAGGAATGGGCTTCTCAGGATGCTTGAGTGTTGGAGGCAGAGCTGTTATTTAGGGACACCTGGGCATTGACCTGCTTCCTTCCCATGGCTCAAGTTGGGAGTTTATAGTAGCAACTCCTTTAAATGAAAGCAACTGTATTTCTTGTGTAAGCTTTTCTGGTATGATATTAAAACACATGCATAAAAGAGGTGTGGTTAGAAATAAGTGGGATTCTCAGTTCCGACTACCCTACCTGGAGAGTGCAAGGTCCCTCCGTGAGGAATCCAGGAGCCAAGATAAGCTATAGCAAAATACAGCGCCCTTGCTCTGTGTGGTCACCTCGCTTTAGGCAAGATTTTGTGTCTTCATCTAACTTTATGAGCCATTATACACTGTAAGATTGTGTCTGGTTACAAGTAATAGAAAATATGGGCATGTTGATTTAAACAATTTGGGGGTTGTTTGGTAGCTGCTGGCATTGGTTCAACCTCACAGCAATAGCAGGAATAGTCTCACTGTGATTCTCTTAGCCTTTTGTGTAAGATGGCTGCCTCAATGCCAGTCATCACATCTGGATTCACGGTAGAGACAAGAGAAGGAAGTGGTGTCCACACCATCTTTTCCATTGCATCTGGAAAGCCAAAGTTTCCCTAAAACATCATCTTTAGCTCAGTAATACAAGAGCCTTCTGCCTACATTTTATTGGCCAGAATTGTGTTATACACCCACCCTTAGCTGCAAAGGAAGATTGGAAAATTAAATACTTGTATTCTTAGAGTCTATCATAGAGGCAGGAAAAGAAAAGCAATAGTCAGAAATGAGTGTTAGGTCAACTAACTAATAAATCTACAGTGGCTGCCCCAGGAACTTACCCAAGTATGTTATATGTGAGGGGGAGGAGGGATGATATCCAATCTTTTGCTCACCTGAGATGCTATAGTCAGTCCCCTTTAACCCTATAAATCCTTGAGCTAAGGGTTATGTCTTCTGTAGAAAGAAAGCATGAGATGTGGGCTGGAAAGTTCTTATTCTCCACTGAAAACTAATTTGCCTGCAGCAGGTCTCGGCTCACTTCTGGTTGTTTACTATTTTCCAAGTCACTGTGATTCCAGAAGGTATTGGGCCTCAGTGGAGCTCAAAATGGATATTAGCTCTTGGGTGCATTTTATTGATTTGGGCAAAGGAGGGAAATTATACTGGTGAGGATTGTCACCCTGGACAGTTAAAAATTTAAAGTAAATGAACTGAACAAACCTCCCCCTTAGATAGTACTCAGAAATCAAAGAGCTGAAAAAATGTAAATGGGATTCATTAAGAGCTACGGAATTAGTTTTCTTGTGGTGCTTTGGTAAGTTTTCCTTGCAAATCTCAAGAAGTTTAGCTCAGGGCGAGTCTAGACATGGTTGAGAATATCTGCCTTATGAGTGGCTTCATGTGGACGGTGGGGGCCAGTGAAAGGAGGGTCTCAGTGTACAACCATCTCAGGATGTCCACTGGCCCCTACAACAGCCACCAGCACTTCCCCTTTGCTGACCTTTTCCCTGCCTTGGTACACAGTGTTTACACAGCATGTCAAAGTGCTAGTGTGAGTTAATTTTTTTTTTTTTTTTGAGACAAAGTCTCACTTTATTGCTCAGGCTAGAGTGAGTGCCGTGGCGTCAGCCTAGCTCACAGCAACCTCAAACTCCTGGGCTCAAGCAATCCTGCTGCCTCAGCCTCCCAAGTAGCTGGGACTACAGGCATGTGCCACCATGCCCGGCTAATTTATTTTTTCTATATATATTAGTTGGCCAATTAATTTCTTTCCGTTTATAGTAGAGATGGGGTCTCGCTCTTTGCTCAGGCTGGTCTCGAACTCCTGAGCTCAAACGATCCTCCCACCTCGGCCTCCCAGAGAGCTAGGATTACAGGCGTGAGCCACCGCGCCCGGCCGAGTTAATTTTTATTACACTCATTTTAACACAAAGTAGTTGAGTATTCAGGAATTTCTGTTGTCTTAGGTTTTTGCTTTCAGTGTCAGCAGAAACTATTTTTGGTTAACCTTCATCTTGTAGACTCATTGGCTTTTCACGATCAGGGCTGGGGCGAGAGACCTCCTAGATGTGGCATCCACTCTGAGTGAGACCAAGAATCTGGCATCGAGAGCCTGAGGCTGGACCTAGCTGGCAGTTTTGTTTTGTTTTGTGTGTTTCTCCCCCTTTGGATTGTTCAGTGTTTTAAAAAAATAGGACATTTGCTTTAAGAATCCTATTCCTGGCTTATTTTGAAAAATGAGATTTGATGAGACTAGAAAAGTATTTGCATGGGGTGCCGATGTGCTGAGGCTGAACAGCAGTTGCCCATCTGGGTCATGGCAGCAAAAGTCCCCACCGTGCCCTGTCGCCTTGCACTCAGCCCCTGTCTCCTAGTCACCAATCTCCGCATGGCCCCTGTAGGCATTTGCATTTGTGTCCCCTGTCCCGATGGTCTCCATTGTACAGCCATGTCTAAGGACACAGCAGGTGTTTGTGTGGTGTGCTGAGATTCTCTTTGTGTCTTTCCACCATCCTCTCAAGCCTTGCTCCCCCAGGGGGTCTGGTGTGAAGCAGTGTCAGCATCACCTGGGAGCTTGTTATTTAAGTATTTTATTTTCTTTTTAATTGACAGATAATAATTTTACATACTCATGGGATACCCATAGTGATGTTTTGTTACATATAATATATAGTGATTAGATCAGGCTAATTAGCATATCCATCATCTCAAAGACTTATTATTTCTTTGTGATATCATTCAATATCCTCCTAGCTACTTAAAATGATATATTATTGTTAACTATAGTTATCACCTGAGAGCTTGTAAGAAATTCGGAATCTGGGGCTCCTCCACCAACCTGTTGTATAGTCTGTATGTAAGATTCCCAGGTGATTCGAATGCTCATAAAGAGGGAGAGAAGCATCAGTCCAAAGCAGAGCTTTTCAAGCTTGGCCGATAACAGGAGTGACCAGGGCACCTGTGAAAAACCTGCCTCCAAGGCCTCCCCCAACACCAGTCAGAGCCTGCCGGGCGGGGCCCTGAGAACCCACAGGCTTGGCAGGAACCCCAGGTGGTTCCAGGGCTCAGGTAAGTCAAGAAAACCGTGCTTAAAGAGTTGGTTCTCAAACTTGGGCATGCAGCAACATCACTCACATTGCTCTTTATTTTTTTGATTAAAGGTACATTTTATTGTCAAAAGCATCACATGTGCATTGAAGGAATTTAGAAAAACTCAGAGAAACAAAAATAAGACATAAAATCACCACAGTCATCCCACCCAAAGACTAACAATCTTAACACCTTAGTGTGACCAAATTTTTAGGGGTGTGTGTGTGTGTGTGTGCATGTTATTTTTCCCAAAATGAGATAGTATCATAATGCCATTTTATAACCTCCTTTCTCAGGTAACAATGTCCATCTTTCTATAAGAGTATTTTTCCCATTTGACCCCAAAATGTCCTTCACAAAGGACATTTAATTGTTCTGTCTGAACTGAGATCCCATCCGGGACCATACAGTGGGTCTGGTTATTCTATCCCTTAGGTCATTTATGAGCCAGCACATCTTCTCCCTCCCCACCCATATTTTTTTCTCCACATAATCCTGACTTGTTGAAGGACTGGACCATTTATTCTGCAGATAGTCCCACCTTTTAGACTTCTTATCTGGTCATGGTATCATTCAGCTTGCTGTTCTATTCTGGAGTGTTTTTGTTTTTTTTAATGCAGTTTCCAAGACTCCGCTCAAACTCCAATAAATTAAAATCTTCAGGGGCTGGGGCCTGGGAATATGCATTGTTTGCACTTCCTCAGGTGAGTCTCAGTTTGAAAACTATAGTGTCCTGGCTCATTCATCAGAGAAAGATGAGTCGGCCCCTTAAGCTACCAAGAGCATTGCCTTGTGCGTCTGGGTTCAAATAGGGTACCCATGACATCAAAGCTTGGCGTCTCTCTGATGCTTTGACTAATAGGATCTGAGCTCTGCTGTTTGTTCATATTCATTCTGTGATAAGAAAGTGAAGTTGGCTGGAAGGAGCCTCTATCCGAGGCGTGCAGCTGGGGCTCTTTTTAAGGGCTTAGCTACGCTTGTAATTTTCCCAGCAAAATTTACTTTCTCTTTGAGTTTTGGGTGATGTGTGACTGAGTGGGAATACAAGAAACCTGGAGCACTCCAGAAAATCTTCAGACACTGGATTTGAAGCTGAGGAATGAAAGAACACTCACTTTTGTTGAAGTCCCTTCATGCAGCTTTGAAAATATGCATTACGAGGTCTGTAGTTCAAAGGTACGAGCGCTCAGAGCTGCGTCTGCTGTCCCAGTGGGACCATCGGAGAGTGGTCAGCAAGAAGAAACTGAAACCCTGTGGTTCAGGCCAGTGCTCTGGAGCCTAGTCTTAACTTTTTGGGACTCTGTATCCCATTTCCATAATAAATATAATTTGTTTTCTTCATGAGAACAACTACAGGAACCTTTAACTTGCCTACAGGTAATGTGTGATTTTGAGAAGTGATAGGGATTATTATTTCCACGATAAACCTTTATCAACAGCAACTGCTGTTTGTGCCATCAACAGGAATATGCCTTCCAGCCAAGAGTCCTGTTAATCCCACTCTCATCTTCCCCACGGCCACATCCTAGGGTCAGATGATAATGTTCAGGGAAGTTAAGAAAATTCAGTTCAAGATGCTGGTTCTCAAATTTCGATATGTATTATCATCACTTAGCTTGCTTTTTATTTTTTTAATTAAGTAAAAGTATTATAAAAACATTTTATGTATATTACAGAAATTTAGAGAAGTTGGATAAACAAAAATAACACAAAATCACTGAGATTATCATTGCTAACACTTTAGGGCATATTCTTGCAGATATTTTTCTAGGCAGATATATGTGCACACTTTTTGTTTATACATAGCTGTACATGTATGGATAGACCTCTTGTTTGGAGTTTCTTCATGGTGGAGGCTTTGATGTGCCTCAGGAGCTCACACCAATGGTCTACCCTTCCAGGCTCTGGACAAACTGTCTGAAAGGTCAGGTTTATTCTTGGTCCTTTGCGGTGGTACCCCAAAGCATGCTCGATGCTGGCAGCCAGCCAACATGGAGCTCCTTCCACAATCACCAAGGTCCCCAAATCTAAGTGTATTTTCACTTTTTCTGCATATGTGTCCTATCTGTTCTCTTCCAGCGGGAGCTTCTTCCTCATCTCAGAATTGCAGGGCACCAAAAGTGAACAGAGCTAGGATGGGCCCCACCCTAGCGAGAGTCTTCATTGCTATGGCAGTTCACACTGTTCTTCTGCAGACAGAGATTGCAGTCAGGACTGAAGGTGTTCCCAGTGTCCTTCTGCATCCTCAGCCCAGGAGGCCACCTGACTGGCTCTCTGTTTCCAGTGAGCATCCTGACAAGGCTGTTTCAATATCCATTTTGCTTCTCTTAAGTCAACAAAGCCAGGGTACAAATACATCCTAGATACATACCCATGGGTGACAGCTGATTTTGCACTCTCTGTCAGTCATCTGTGCCTCCGGGCCTCTATGTGCTACCTGCTGGGCTTCTCAGAACACAAATGGTCAGGTGATGTCTGGCCAGAGCTCTGGTGGAGATGGCTCTTTGCAGGGGTTGCTGAAGCAAGAGAGGCGAGAGCCCCACACCAGGTGAGGTCTGCTCTCACCATCTGCTCTTGAGCAAGGGCCAGTCAAATCCCCTGGCGCTGGCCTCTGGCTTTGCGCTGAGCAGAGGCCTGGCTCTCAGCAGACCAGCTTCCTACACTTGGACTTGCTCTTCTTAGCTTTCAAAAGATCCCAGTTCTGATTCAAACCACACAACACACCGTATCTATGGAGGACCAGAACGAGCGAACTCAAACCCACTCAGGCCAGCGTGGCCTCTGCTGCCTCCAACCTCCTTCACCACCAGCTGCCCAGGGCACCCTGAGAGGCTGAAAATGCCTCTTAAGCCTCTTGAGTATCCTTCTGTGACATTTATAAGAGTTTAACCTGCCTACATACATTTTTAAAAAAATAAGCCCCAATTATAATATAAAGGGAAAAATAATTTACAGTAGAATGTCTGAGTTAATATGTAAATGTTCAGGAGCAAGCACCCTGGAAGACATAATGAAGTTACCCAGCCTGAGTACACACACACACAGGATCACCGCGGACACGTCACATCAGCTACAAATGCAGGCAGGCACAGGTCTGTTGTGCGTTGGTCACTCAAGTGCCACTCAGCACTGCCATCAGTTGAGATTTTCCAGAATCAGTAGGATTCCTAAGCCAACAAAAAATATGCTCTCCTCCGTTCCCATAAGGGCTGTGTTGTGACAAAAAGAATAGAGTAAAAGTACGTGCAGTTTGGATGTAAAATCTAGTTGGGTTCCAGACTCAGATAATCATTAATATAAACTAAGTTGGGTTTCCTCCCCTATCAATACATTATCTATTAAGGTCATTCAAAATTTATGCAGGACAGTTCTACACGGTGCAGAAGCTCCATGCATCACAGCAAGTCTGGCATCCATTGTCACCTCCCACTAATGCCAGGAACACCCTCAGTTATTGTGACAACCTAAAATCACCCACATACTACCAAATACACCCCCAGGGGCACTGCTTCTAAGTCTTCCTTGAATGACTCCAATAGCCTGAATTGGCATCCTGGCCCTACTGTCTAATAGCTTCATGGTACCGTGCAAGCCACATGACCCCCAAGCTTCGGTTTCCCCATCTACAACATGAATGCATAGAAGAGGTTAAATGATAGCTCCAGTCTCAAAGGATGCTTATCACAGTGCCTAAAAAGTTATGAGTACTAAGTGAATGCTAGCTATTATTTATAATTTATATTATATATTATTTATGATTGCTCTTAAAATTACCATGAATAAGTGCTTAAAAGCAATGAGCTAAGATTCTTAGTGCTATTTCATGGATTTTAGAAAACTAAATTAGATTCTAGAATGTCAATTATCATCGTAAGGGCTCCCCTGATGGAGTTCTGAAACCGTCCTCCGTGAATATTCTCTCTTTCTTAGATGTGTGCACACGAGGTGCCTGAGGGTTCCCTCCGCCCTGCTCCAGGCCCTCATCTGGGACCACGCCCTCCCTAGCCAGAGCCCTAAATTGCGATATGAAACAACAGAAGGCGCCGAAAGTACAGCGTGGTTCAAAGACAGAACCAGCTCACATGCTAGAGTAGTAGCGTAGGAGCTTCTGTAATTACACGCTGGATTATGCGGTGCCATCTTTAAATTATGTAGGAAATAGAAAAAGGAAAAGTTCCGTGCGGGCTGGAGATAGCTTCCTGAAGGATATTGGGAATCTGGGTCAGAAAAGAGGATGGAGGAGGGGGCGTGACTAGATGGAGGGGCTCGGGAGGAGGGAGGGAGTGGGGGGCAGGTGGGGGGTGGTTGGGTGCTGGGGCCTGGGAACTGAGACCTGCCAACAGCGTGGGCAAGGGCCCTTGACAGTTCTCTGCCAGAAAAATAAAAGCAAATGTTATTGAAAGCAAAGCCAAAGTGTCACCAGTATCCAGACAGGGTTTCCCCAGGGACACGTGTAGGAAGGGCTGTTCCCTGAAGCCCAGAGCTGGTGCTAAGCTAATACCAAGAGGCGCTGCGGACGGGCCACCTTTGGATGGGCAGGGGACATTTGACTCGGCTCTAGTTTCTGAGGTCTGGGAAAGGAAATGTCCTCGTGGGAATGTTCTCGCCTCTGGGAGGAGCTGTGGGGACTTTTCCGGGTGCACATGCTTGTTTACTGTGATGGATGACTGGCTCAGCAGTGAGCCAAAGCGATCCTTTTTCTGGAGATGGCATGAGAAACAAGCCTAGAATTTCTGTCACAGGCTGCTGCCAGAGTCCAGTGACTCAGAAATAAAGTTCATCTGGCATGCCATATCTGCAAGGAACTAGGGACGTGGCTAAGCCATCATGCCCTAGCCCAGGGGTCCTCAAACTTTTTAAACAGGGGGCCAGTTCACCGTCCCTCAGACTGTTGGAGGGCCATTGGAGAGTGCGGCACACATTCCACACATGCGCACTATGGGCCCAGGACGAGTCGGCTGCTAAGCAGGACAGGCAGCGGCGGCAAAAACACCCAGCAGGCCGGATAAATGTCCTCAGGC
This sequence comes from Mirza zaza, assembly GCA_008750895.1. Classification (NCBI taxonomy): domain Eukaryota; kingdom Metazoa; phylum Chordata; class Mammalia; order Primates; family Cheirogaleidae; genus Mirza; species Mirza zaza. Next base: position 115,401 of record VSMD01074527.1, on the reverse strand, counting down.
CGCATGTGGTCCTCAGGCCACAGTTTGAGGATGCCTGCCCTAGCCCAAACGTTTTGTGCTAAGGGGACACAGCGTGTATGTGACTGTGGTGGAATCCCTACTCATGTCAGGGAACCAGGCTAAGCCTATGCATGCGTGCATTCACTCAACACACATGAATGCATGCCAGGCTCTGACCTCACAGAGCATGTGACCTCCCTCTAGTGGAAAGAGACAGACAATAAACGTGCAAAGTATTAAATATACCAGGCAATGGGAGCTATAAAGAAAAACAAACATGAAAAGGGGTGGTTGAGGAGTGCTGAGGTCATGGTGGCAGAGGTACAGTTTTCAACAGAGTGGCCAAGGAAGGCTTGTCTGAGAAAGCAACATTTGAGCACAGCCTGAAAGAGGTGAGAGAGTGAGGCACACCAGTAACAGGAGGCACAGCGTGCCAGACGGAGGAACAGCACATGCAAAGGTCCTGGGGCAGGGTCACTGCTGGTGTGTCAGAGGAATTGTAAGAAGATGGTGTGGATAAAGTAAGAAGGGGAGGAGAAGCAGGGGGTGAGTTTGGAAGAAGCAGGGGGAACAAACGGATCATATCCAACTATGTAGGCATTGTAAGGGCCTCAGCGTTCACTCACCAGGAGAGAGGAGCCACCAAGAGTTTTGAGCAGAAGAGTGACATGACCCGACTTGCATTTCACAGGACTTCCCTGGCTGATATCTGGTAAAGAGACCAAAATGGATAAGAACCCACACAAGGCAGCTAGGGAGGAGGCTGGCACAGTCAGAAGGATGAATCGAGCCAGGCTGGTAGCAGTGGAGGGGTGGGTAACTGTCGGGATCTGCAGGCATTTGGAAGGGCTGGTAGATTTACCGATGGATGGTAAGTGTGGCGTGAGAGAAAGAGAAAAGTCAAGGAAGATCAAATGCTTGTGACTCCCAGGGATGGGCTAGAGACCCGAGTTCTCCGAGGAGGTTCCATTTGCCGGTGGCCACCCCATCTCCTCCACCGGTGCTGTCTGCAAGGTCTGACGGCTGGAAGTCCCCTCCTCTCCCAGTGGCTGATTCTTCCAGCAACAAGGCTTGACCTCCTGGATCCCTGGTGTGTGGGGTGGGGCGGTCAGTCTTCGGGAAGATCCCGTGCCCATCACGTCAAGGGTGTGGCCGAGGTCCTTACAGAGTTTTCCTTCAGCCTGGTCATTGCTCAAAGGTGCTAGAACAGAGCTGTGAGTCAGCCGGGAGAGCAGGCTGCAGTAGTGAGTTACGTAGTGAGTCAAACTGAGCTCGGCTAGAACCTGAATTCTAATTAGTTCCAGCATGACCGTGGGAATTTATTTCACCTTTTTGAACACCAGTTTTCTAAACTGTCAGGTGGAGGAGATCCATACCCTGCCTCACAGGATTGATGGGAGGACAGTGAAGCACTCAGCACTGTGCCTGGCACGGGAAGTTACTGAGTGAGGAAAGTGAACAAATAGTCCTTATCTGCCACCTATCAGCTCATACCCTCCTAGCACTTCCAGCAGATTTGGAAGGTCCCTTGACTCAGCTTTCCTCTCTGTTGCTTGGCTGGCTTCCTCCCTTTCAAGCCCTTCTCCTCTGTTTTGGGTCATCATGACCTTATTTTGAATCACGGAGGTGCCTTTTATTGAAGCTCCATGAAGGGTTAAGCCCTACGCTTGGAGCTTTTCGAGAACTCTCTCCAGTCTTTCCCTCCCTCCCAGCACGGTAAGGGGCGGACAGCCATGTAGCTGTAAGGCTCCTGAGGGTAATGGCCTCCCTGAGGCCACACAGCAACTGAAGAAGGACGATCAGATTTAAACCCTGGGACTGCAAGGGTGTGAGGTGACATCATAGATGGTGAGGAGGAGGAGGAGGATGATAAGAAGAAGATGGGAGGAGAAAAAAAGGGGCAGGGGGAGAAGCAACCATGCGCTGCCTGGCTTTGTCATTAGGGCTTTCCACGTTTTACCCTTTCCAGTCCTCAGAATGACCCTTTAAGGTCGCTTCTACCATTGTAGAACACAGGAGCTGAGGCTCTGTGAGGTTAAGTAACTTGCCCATGGTCCCACAGCCACTAAGCTCTGTGGCAGGACTGGAAACCAAGCAGCCTTGGCCCTGACCCCGTAGCCGGGTTGCTCTGCCATACCCCATCCCCTCGCCCTCCCTCCTGGCTCCCACGATCTCCCCCCCAGCACGCCCATCCTCTCAGCCCCGGCAGCCTGGACTGCTTCCAGGGGCATCTCTGTCCCAGCAGGTGGTGTTTTCCCAAGGCCTTTGAAGGTTGCAGTGGTACATTTCTGGCTTTGATTAAGAGAGGATACAGCCAGTGATAGACAGCCCCCCGCCTTTAGGGTAAATTGAAGCTAGTTGAGAAGTTCGACCCTTCAGTGGAAAGTAAGGGGCATTTCTCATCAGCCGAGATATGTTCTCGTTTAGTCTTGATGCATTTTGATTTCTCCCAAGGTACCCTCAGATGCTCTAATTTGAGAAAACACTAGAAAGTACACATTCACAATTGAACATTCTTCTGCTCTGATGTGACTTTTATAAGGTCTAGTTGTTCTTGATATGCAAACTAATCTGGAAGGAGGTTGAGCCTGGGAGAGGAGCAGGATGCATTATTCATCGGGAAACAGCATCTTGTATTTTAGCAATGAGAGCGTGCTGGTGTTGATTTAATACCACCCTGGTGGTTAGGAGGAATTCAGTTAGAGATACACTTGTAGCTTGAAGAGTAGCTTATTTGATAAGTTATGAGAGTGTGTTTCGAAGACATTATGCTCATGTGAAGCTAGAGATGGAATTGTTTATTTTTGTATCTACTTGTCCCGTTTCTGCAAGGAGCTGGCAGAACCCTGGATGGCAAGAACCAAATCTTGTACCTCCTTGTAACTGCAGTACCTGGCACAGTACCCTGTCCGGATTCAGAACTACAGAAACATTTGTCATAAGTGAGGAAATCCCGCAGAGAACTGCCCAGGAGCAATTCGTGTTCCTGCTGTGAGACTGCAGTCTTGCCCCAGATGCTCAATGTCTACAGTGGGTCTATTTTCATCTCCCAGGGAGGCGTCTGCTGTCCTGTAGGGAAAATGGCCATTTCTTTAGCCAGCCATAAATAGAGCCATCTATTCAGTTACTCTAGACCAGCAATTCTCAACCTCGATTGTGTGTCAAAATCACCAGGAAAGCTTATTAAAGCACCAATTGCTAGGCCCCCACTCAGGTTTCTTACTCAGTGGGTGTATTAATTTCCAAGGGCTACAATAACAAATCACCAGAAAGTTGTGACTTAAAACAACTGAAATTTATTATCTCACTTCCGGAAGCCAGAAGCCAAAGTCAAGGTGTCATTGGGGTTGTGTTCCCTCCAAAGGGTCTAGGGGAGGATCCCTCCTGCCTCTGCCAGCTCCTGGTGGCTCCAGGTATCCCCTGGCCTGTGGCTGCATCACATCAATCTCTGCCTTTGTCTTCACGTGGCCGGTCTCTCCTTTCTCATCTCAAATCTCCGCTCCTTTCTCTCACAAAGGCCTTTGCCATTGGATTTAGGGCTCACTCGGATAACCCAGGATGATCTCATCTCAAGACCCTTAACTTAATTACATCTGCAAAGACCCTTTTTCCAAATAAGATCCCATTCACAGGTTTCAGGGAATAGGACATGGACATATCTTTTAGGGACCCACTACTCCATTCACTAGAGTGGGCCCAGGGTGGGGCCTGAGAAATTCACATGGTTGCGTTTCTAACTTGTTCACAACTGATGCTGAAAGTTGCTCAGAGGTTAGAATATGAGGGCTTGAGCTGCTGCTCTGGAGAGAGAGAAATAATACAATGCCTTCTTTGAAATAGCACCTTTTCAGTAGAGTTCTTAAAATAGATTTTATCTCATGGGATTGATTTATGGTATCCATTAAGCCAGATGCATAGCTATACCACTAGAATTAATTTTAAAGTTGCTAACCCTTAATTATTTGCAGAGGTAGGACAAAAAAATGTTGGAAGCAATTTGGAAATAGTCTTTATATTCAGTCTATAATGGATGCTATTTAAAACAATGGCTTTTTCATATTCTTGTATAAATGATGCTGCTAACATTCAAAGCCACAGAGTGTTCAATCGCTTTGTATCCTAGTAAGGAGACAAAGACCATCAGACTGTAAATTGTGATTTTTTTCATTGCTATGGTGTGTTTCAGTGGATGGCATGTTTCTATAGAAAGAACAGTTAATTCTGAATTCAGATCCTGCGTGTGCTCCCTTTTTGGCTATGAGTAGTTGGGTCTTAGTTTTCTTGTCTAAACACTGTGGGTGATAATAATATTCTGTCCTAATAATTACCAGGCTTATTATGATGATCAATTAAGAGCATTTTGTAAACTGTCAAGTGTTTTGAAATGTTATTTCTATAATGATGAGTTTGCAAATAAATAAAGTTAATTTCTGAAAGTGTGTGCACTAAAAATAGGTCTTAAGAAAAATTTTAATCCAAAATATGTGTTTACATACTGCAGGCCCTTTAGCTTCTGCCATGTGTCAGATTGCTTTTTTCAAAGGTGACCACAATATCTATCACCCATCCCATGTGGTCTTCTTCACTATGACCTTGGCAATTCTTTCATTGAGATATGGGGACTTTGTCTCATCCCCTTGGATCTAAGTGGACTTGGTTGTAACCAGTAGGATGATGCTGTATGACTTCTGGGGTGAGGTCCCACCTTGTTCTCTGGAAATCTTGCTCTTGAAATACTTCCCCCATGAAGCCGCCATGTTGTAAGGAAGTTAACCCACACTGGAGTCTGGGCTCCAGGAGAGCAGGGACTCTGTCAGGTTCCCCTCGTCATTTTATCCCCTGCACCTGTCATGGTGCCCAGCACCTAGTAGACATTCAAACAGCTGTTGTAAGAATGAACAAACAGTAGTGGCTGTACTCAACGCATTCTAAAATATTCTCAGGTTTAAATAAGTAATGTAAATAGGACATCATAGGAACAAATACAAAAAAAAGAAAACTGTATGATGCAAAATTGTACCTTATTCATTTCCTGGAATCGTATGGTGTCTAATGGTTACATGTTTTCTCAACTAGTCCCTTATAAAGCCTGCTTTATATTAATAGTATTGCCAGAAATCAGAAGGGAAGGAGAATCCTCAGGCCTGGAGAATTCAGACAGGTTTCTTTGGAAAGGATTTAACACATATCTGAGAAAACTTGAGAGTCTTGGGACTCTTTGATGGCCACAAAAGGCATGATTTTGAAAGAAATCAATCCCGGAGTGTTTGTGTGGCTGCCCTTTTTCTTCTCATTGTAAATTTCCTCACAGTGAACACAGATGTTGGAGATCAAACGTTTGGTTTTCTGGTGTTCAGACGCAGGAAGTTTGTCTGCTTTCTCAGGCAGGCTTCTCTTCTCGTCTCTTGAACAGTAGTAGCCTGTGGGTTGGGAGGGGTACCAGATGGCCCAACTTCCCCCACAAGGTCATAGTGTAGAATCTGTAAGCTGTGCTCCCTAGAGGAAAGTTCTCGAAATTGAACTAACACAATTTGGCAACCCTGGGTCCTCCTCCAATATGTGATTTCAAGATGTATAAACCCTCCTATATCTGTGTTCCCCATCCTTTGATCCTTTATCACACTGAGGCTCAGATAGATCCCTGAAAACACAGGATTAACATAGGCAAGTGCAAGACAGAACGTGGAATCAAGTGTGAATTGAGGCCCATAAATCCATATATTTCCATCTGGACCACTTGCTGTCCATGTTGTTTAGAATAGCTCGTACTTTCCCTTGACATGCGCTCAAACCTGCCGAGATTATTTTAAACTTTAAGCCAGTCTATTAATACCATCGCCACTACTAATGATGACAGAAGTCATAAGAGTTCCCTGAGCATACCCTTTATGAAGTACTCTGTTTCTTTACACAAATTATCTTTTAATCCTCATGACAAGCCCATGAAGTATATATATTAGCACTATTCCCATTTTATAGATTTTGAAAACAGAGGCATAGAGAGGTTCAGCAATTTTACCAAGGATGGATTGCTATTAAGTTGCAGACCTAGAATTTGAACCTAGCCTGACTCCAGAGCTTGAGATCTTGACAAAGAGTTCTGGGACTCCAATGGCCACCAAAGGAAAGAGAGAGAGAGAGAGAGAGAGAGAGATCGATCTGGATTGTTATCTTTTGTCTTTCTTGATGTGTATTCCTCATAGTATACATCAGTGTGAGAGATCAACTTTTTGGTTTTCTGGTATCCAGAATGTCATTTTTAACTTCGAAGCTGTCAACTAGCCTGTTGTCATTACTGCTGCTCATCCAGCTGAGCTATCTGGATGGGCCAGAGCGCCGCCTAGTGGCCACCTCTTTTACCACCTCTCCTGCTTTGTGCCATACACAAGCTCGTCCTCGCCAATGTTATAGGACAGGACAGAGAGAATGATTCACCTCAAATGAGCTCCCACGACTGTGTTGTTCTTGTACCACAGGGAGGTGATTATCCAGGCTGCCTTAAATCCACCAGGTTTTATCAGCCACACCACATTTATCAATCCACAGAAATAGTGCAGACCAATTTCTTTTGCTGAAATTACAGTACATTTTGTCTGTGGCATTCTCCTTACTTGACCCAGTCTCTCCTGAAAGGACAGCCCGTTTGGCGTGATTTGTGTGTGGAGGACCCAGGTAGACCACTGCACCTCATTTTTCTCATTGACAAGATAGTGATAATAAATAATGTCCACCTTGTAGGTTTGTGCCATTTGGATGGTATGGTACAAGTCAAGCATTAGCATTGTGCCTGACATGCAAGAAGCTAATAGGCATCACAATTTATATCTATTATCATTATTATTAATATGCAGTTTGGTTCTTAGTCATCTTTGAATTTAACTGTATTACCTAATTTATGTAATGAGACTATATTTTCTTTCCTACCCCACTTTCATTAAACTTATATCTAAGTCCCCTTCTCCTCATTTGTGTATCCAAATTTTTAAATTTGATTTAGACTTTAATTTTTTAATCCCATCAATAGCCAGTTACGATCTGCCCTTCAGGAAGACATCACTCCTTAAAGCGTGTCTGAGCTCCCCCTCATCACCCTGATTTATAATGTGATATTTAACACCCTCAGCTGCTTCTGAAACCCAAGGGGCAAACTGGTTACCTAGCAACCACAGAAATGCAATAGCTAATGGTATAGGTTAGCCCCATTTTGTCGTAATGAAATAATATGTCTTATGAGAATGAGAAGCCAAGGAGTGCTGTATGAAGTTAGTGCTTTGGAGAAAAGTGGACTCTTTAGGACAGATTAGCGAAGCAGGAGTCATGTTGGTCACACCCCCTCACCCCCAACCCCTGCCCACCATGACTCATCATTTCACAGAATGGAAGTCCCACCCTGTGAGACCTACGGCTGGGAGAAGACAGCGGAGGTGTTGGTTTGTCCAGCAGACTTTAAACAGAATGTAAATTTAGGAACCTTTGGGAGAGTGTGCAGTCCCACTAGACGTATCATTTCAGGCTATCTCCCTCCCACAAGCCTGTGTGGCCCCAAAGGCATCCAACTTGGTGAAGAGCATCATGATGCCCCTTTCTTCCATAAAAATGAAATCCACAGATAATATCGCTACCTACACACATAACTTGGAGAAAATAAAAACACTCAATGTTATGCCATGGCATTAATATAAAGGAAAGTAGTTTACCATAAAATAATAAGTGCTTTAAAACAGAAATATTCCAATATGACTACGCTGCAAGATTTAATGATATAGTCAAATATTTGCACTTGTTGAAATGAATTAGCTTGAATTTAGGAGAAGTTAAGATGAGTCAGAAACCACTCTGTAGAAGAGATACTGGAAATGGGAGATGCAGAGACATACAGATGAACATGAGAATGAAATTTATAGATTCTGTGCAGATTAAAATCACACAAAATATGTTTTGTTTATATGTAGAGTTCTTGGCTCAGAGAATCGTAAAGAAGTTTTTCACCTACATGAATGCTTGATGGGACCCTGAGTCATGCACAAAATGGGATAGTTCTTTGTTGAGGGGACTGTCCTTCAAGTTTCAGGACTTGTGGCATCCCTGGCTCTGCCCGCTGAAAGCCAATGAAATCCTCCACTGATTGTAGCAATGAAAACCCGCTCCAGAAATGCCCTGACTTCCATTGCAGTCTTCAATATGGGTCTGTCCTCCCTGACCTCGTTTTTCCCCTCTCCCCGCACATTTATGCATTCATCCAATCATTGATTCATTCATTCCTTTTTCTTGTAACATCGTCATTATATCCTTATCTCAGTTTTTCAATGAGGGTAGATGACGTCACAGAATTTTAGGAATAACTAAGTAATCCATGTAAAATGCTTAGTTCACACAGAGCCTGGCCCGCAAGAAGAGTTTGATAAAGGTCATTTTTATCCTTGCTGTATGGAATGTGTCATTTAGTACTTTTCTTTGCATAACATCATAAGACATGGGTGTGTGCACGCTCTCACCTAACATTTCAAAGGGGTATATAGTGAGAAATGTCTTCTCTCTGCCCAACATCTTCCCCATTACCCTTCCCCAGGACAGCTGCTGGGTATTGTGTGTCTTCCCAGAGGTTTTTGTTCAGAATCAAACATCTACATCCTTTTGTGGTGCGTTTTGCCGGAGACGAAGCTTCCAGCGCCGCTCCCATTCTGCACTATGCGCCAGTGGTCCCTGTCGGACTGTGCACGTTGCTCTTCCTCACTCTGTTTAATGGCTATAAGATAGTTCATTTTATGGATGAACCATAGTTTTAAAAAACATTTGTTACGTTGTTTTGATAATACAGGAATGGCTAAGGCATAAAACAAAGTAGCCCATCATCTCAGGATCCTGATAACCAAGTTAACATTTTTGTCTTAGCAAAATGAAAGGAATGGATGCAGATGGTAAAAATGAAAACAGGGCAGAGACAGCACAAAATGAAAAGTAGCAATCTGCATCCCTCCAATCCCTCTCTCCCAGAAAAACCGGATCAACAGTTCTGCATGCATTCTTTCAGAAAAAAAGAATGAGAGAATATGGATATACTAGCTGTGTAGACTGAAAAATGCTTACTCCGCCCCCTACTTCCCCAGCCCTGCAAAGATATGCCAGTCCTAGTCCCTGGGACCTGTGAATATGTTACCTTAGATTGCAAGAGGGACTTTGGAGATGTGACTAAGGCTCTTGATTTAGAAGGAGTAGTCTCCTAGGCCCAGTGTCATCACAAGGGCCCTTATAAGATGGACACAGGTGGTCAGAGAGGAGAGAAGACGCTACCATGCTGGCTTTGAACATGGAGGAAGGGACCATGTGCCAAGGGATGTAGGTGGTTTCTAGAAAAAGCAGGGAAACAAATTTTCCCTTCGTGCCACCCACCAGAAGGAATATGGCCCTGTGGACCCATTTCAGACTTTAGACCCCCAGACTGTAGGAATAAATTTTAAGCCACTGAGTTTGTGGTCATTTGTGACAATAGTCCTAGGAAACTAATGCCTTAGGAAATATTCATTTTTATTTGTATAAGTACCATACTCTGTATGTGCACCAAGTTGTGTTTTGCTAGTAGTACCTTGTTATCTCATTTTTCAGGCATATGCCTTTCTCCCAAATGAAGTTTACAAGCACTTTGAAGGTAGAGGCTGTGGTTGGCATCACATTGCATCCCTCTTGGCTCCCCTCTGGGCTGCAGAAAATATAGCTGCTTACTTAAACCAAGAAAGGATTTTAGAGGCACACACTGGGCCTAGCAGACTACTCCTTCTAAATCAAGAGCCTTAGTCACATATCCAAAGTACCTCTTGAAATCTACGGTAACATATTCATAGGTCCCAGGAATTAGGACTGGCATATCTTTGCAGGGCTGGGGAAGTAGGGGGCGGAGTAAGCATTTTTCAGTCTACACTGAAAATTATATCCATATTCTCTCATTGTTTTTTCCTGAAAGAATGCATGCAGAACTGTTGATCCGGTTTTTCTGGGAGGTTCGAGCAGGTAGCAGTGCTTTAGATGCCATTGTGCCACGTGCCCTCAGACCTCCTGGATCCCAGTTGCAGCGGTGCCAGGCACCCCCTCCTCCACCAGCACCTTCCCCCTCGGAGCCTGCAGCCTTGCTTACCAACACAGGGCAGCTCAGAAGTGGGGAAGTAGTCCCCAGGGATGGCCTCCAGCCAGTGAGGACAGGGGTCAGGGGATCAGTGCCCAGCCCCATCTATGAAGTGGCGATTCTAAGATATACTCTATGTGGTGCCTCAGCAGTCCCCAGTGGTGACCACCTCAGCAACACACCTTTATTAGGTGCTATAGTTTTCTGCTTTCTGATCTCCCTCTTCTGCCCTCTCACCCCTGCTTCCTGAATGCACCCCTCTCCCCCAAAATAAACCACCTGCACCCAAGTCCTTGTCTCAGGTTCTTCCCTGGGGCAGCCCGAGTTAAGATGGAGTCCCAGTCCTGCCTCTTCCTAGCTAAGGATGCTTTAACGAGACACTCTCCTAAAGCTGGATTTTCTTATCTACAAATGAAGATAACAGAATCAATAGATTGTTGTAAAGTTTAAAAGAGATAATATATATGAAGTGTCTAGCATATTGTATTGTTAAAATTATTTTATGACTATTACATAACAATAATCGCTTTATAAAAAGTAACTTAATGAAATACATACATCAAATGCGTGATGAAAGCTTAACTTTCTAAAATTGTTCTTGACCTTCTACAGATTCCTCTTTTCTTCTACCATGTTTAGTCAATAGATAATTTTGAGCCCCTACTAGGTACCAGGCAGCCCTCTAGGAGCAGGAATACTGCCGCGAACAAAACAGACAGAAACTCATATCTTCCTGGGGCTCAGGTGCAAGTGGATTTGTTCAGCAAATGATATTTGCATCCTGCAGTTATCACGGCAAAGAAAACACAGTTGTTTCCTCCAGAAGCATAATCTTCCTTCTGCCCATTTATTTAAAATATACACAGTTGAAAATATTGCTGTAGGTTTATTTTATATATGTTTGTTAGGCTCCTACTACATGACAAACATTGTGCTCAGTACCCTTCTTGTATAAAGATAAATAACTTTGGCCCCTGAACTTAAGGAAATATATATATAGGCTGCTAAAGTAGGTCAATGAAAGAGCTCAGTCCGCTTTTTCTAGCGTGATTACTGTGACTCTAATTCAGAAAAGAATTATTTCTAATCAGTGGTTCTAATACAAATAAAATGTAGTGATTCATTAATCTCCTTAGCCTATAATTGCAAATTGAGTTTTCTCTAGAATATACCTAAAGGAGGTAGGTGCCCATTAAACAGTTCAGAGGAGTTTTATTTAAGCTGCAAATAAAATTAGTTTACTCATTTTTAATTTAATTCCCAGGAGGCATTTTGGAAGCCTTCCCTTCTCATTTGACCTAAAACCATTTTTAAAAATTATTGTTCTCCTAAATTGAAGCCCTTTTCCAGCATCGTACATTAGAAGTCTTAAAACTCATCTGTTTTCTTTTTTATAATTGACTTACAAATGCATAATTGACTCACAAATGCATAATTGACTATGCATGGCATTTTAAAAGGGCAAAGTTTCCATTTACTTCTTGATTTCTTTGGGGGTTTTCATTTTCCTAAGCCCTCTTCCAACAACATTCCAAGTGATTCCTTGGGTCTTCTTCCATAGGTGTCAACACCCTGATAGCATCTTAATGGAAGGGCCACTTCTCTTGCCAGTGGTAAAGGTACCAGAAGATTTAGCCGAGTTGGGGATAATGTTCAGAGCCCACATTTGCAACTAAATGTGCACTTGGTCTCATTCTCCCAACACATGAACAATTATTTCATGACCCATGTGACTATATCTCTGTAATCATCATTAAAACAGTCATTTAAATAGCAAGGAATTCTGAATACTGTAGATAATTGTAACACAGTGGTATTTGTGTAACTAAACATATGTAAACATATTAAATAGAAAAGGTACAGTAAAAATGCAGTATAAAAGATTTAAAATGGCACATCCATATATGGCAGCTCCATTAAAATCTATGGGACCACCTTTATATATGTTATCCATCGCTGACCAAAATATTGTTTCATGGCAATGACTCTACTTAAGTAACTTTAACAGAATCTCAAAGAATATGCTGGCTGTTGTTGGGAAAAGGAGTTTCTAAAGCTAAGCTTTAGTTAGACAAGCCAGCTTAGTAGCGCATGGTAGCTGTTCCCATTGCCTTATGGGGATATAAACCATATATCTCCACCCTGGGTAAAAAGGCATCATGCAACAGGAAGCAGGAGGCTTGCTAAGGAGAGAGAGAAGAATGTAAATGCTAAGCCAAAGCCAGGAACAAAAGACTTCCTTACTTAATCCAGGTGTTTCTTCTTGGGAAAAATGAGTGATGGATGTATGCTTTTCAGTGACATGGTTGAATCAGGGGGCTGGGGTGAGTGTGTGTCTTGTTAGTGTTTTCCCAGATACAGACACTGAGGCAAGGATCCAAGCAGAATTTGGTTTATTTAGAAGGTTCAGGAAACATCAGTAGGAGAGTGACGAAATAAGAAAGGGGAGGGAAGGCAGCCACTAAATTATCCAGCCAGCTGTTTTCATGGGAGACTGGAGTGCAGTCCCACCAGGAAACACTAAAATATAGTGTTTTTGAAAAAGAAAAAAAAACAAACAAACAAAAAAATTAAGGTTTCAGAGAAAGATGTGGGAGCTGAGGTGTGCCTACACCAGTCCCACCAGTGATCGGTTGAGGGCGGCTGCCAGGGGACATCAATTGCCCAGTATTCCTGGCCTGCCACATGCCAAGCAAAGCTGCCTTCTATGCTTTTGGTGCCCTCATGCGTGGAGATGAAGGTACCATAGTCAAAAGTCTGCAGGCACCAGGGAAGTGGTAAGACCTGGGGCTATGGTATGGGTAGGGCACCAACAGAGCCTGCTACAGGGGCCTTAAGAGTTTAGCTTGGAACATGTAGCACTGAAGCACTCAAGAGGCACCTAGGTGATGGGACTCAGACCTCAGTAAACACTGACTTGAGTTTCACTGCTAATCTTTTTTTATTATTTCAGAATTTTATGGGGGTACAAATGTTTTGGTTGCATGAGATGCTTTTGTACAGTTTGAGTCAGTTATAAGTGTTCATCACCCAGATAGTGTGCACTGTACCTGTTAGCTGTGAATTTACCCATCCCCTCCCCCCACCAACCTGCTTGATTTCCGTTGAATTTTACTACCATATGTGCACATGAGTATCGATCTATCAGTTCCAATTTAGTAGTGTTCACTACTAATTGTGATCCATTGACTAATCTACCCGTTGTGTGTACTTCATAATGACTAAATTACCAGCATACATTCCCCTAGCCCATTTCCCTCTTAAAAATGTCACCTCCTACACAGTGAAACTCCTTCTTTGATTATATGGAACAAGACCAGGGAGTCATTCACCTTTTCCCCAGAAGCAGGATCTTTATGCCATTTCTCAATGAGCCAGAGGGATTTTATTCTTGGTATATCATTAAGCCCACGTTATTTAACTAGCTTTCTCTATAATAAATCCTGACTTGTATCTGGTTCCTTAACCAGATTTAGGAGAAGTCATGGTAATGTAGAATTTCTGAATTACAAGCTGAGAAATGTTTCTGGAAGATATTTAAAGCCTCCTTAGGCAGGTTAGTGGGTCTTACTTTCTGTATGAACCCAACTGTTATCAAACTGCATTTGACATTGGGCATGTGGGTGAATTGGTGAAGGGGTCCCTGGGAGTTCCTACCACAAATCCTGTTAACACGTAATAAGATTATGAGCACAACTCATGTAGAACACATGGTTTTATCAGCTGAAGTGAAGCACCAAGATGCTTCCAAGTTGTTAATGGAATTCAGCATCTGTGTCTTTCATGGGTTTCTAAATAGACAAAGTTCAATGCTATCCAAATTACCTACAGAATCAAAGCTACATCCAACAGTGGAGTGGGTATTTATTTATTAATACTACCCTGGGTGACAATAAAAGGCTTTTTGCTTTCTAACCCTTTTTATGTCTTATACAGCAATTCCCTTCCATCTTCTGAAAATGTTAGAAAATGAACCAAATGTGAAAACTCATGTTGCATTTCGAAGTGTCTTACCACAATCTATAGACCTCAATAATGCAAGACTCTAATTACAGTGTTTAGCAGAATAAAGGTTATTAGCTAATGGCATTTTAGAAAGAAGGAAAAAATTGTATGTTGAAGGCAATACAAATCTCTATATTTTGTATTAAAGTCTTTCATAAGCAGCAGGCATACAATGCAATCATAGGATATTCTTTCTTCCTTTATATCTTTCTTGGGTCACTTTAAATATGCCCCATTTATATATACTACTCCTGGAAATTCGTTATTCTCCATTGTACTGTTTTGGAAAGTATTACAGAGAAAGTTTGATTTAATCACATTCAAGCAACTGAGTCATTGGCAATTTGCTGCCAAATTTTTTTTACTTGTTTTCATGTGGAATTCAGTCATAGTATTGAGTACCCAGCAACAACTGCCCAATTCAGTCATCCAGATTCCAGTGATGATAAGCAACCAGTATTAAAACATCAGGATTGGAGCAGCCACTTCAAGGCCATACCTAGCTCTCCAAGAGTGGCCCCTCTACCAAATCCAAACTTCACAGAACAAATCCCTTCATTAAAAGGATTTGTTCTGTAAAATTTGGATTTGGTCAAAATGCCGCACTCAAGGATGCAGAACGCCACGTGTGGTCCCAAGGCTGCAAGTTCTCACCCATCTAAGTTGTATGTCCGGTCTTTGCCCAAATACACAATATTGAAATTCAAAAGTCAACTCGTGCCCGTGAGTTTTTCTCTCCCACATCTATCAGTCACTCAATCCATGCTGGGCCATCCCTAACAGTGATGGTCCACACCCCTGCGCTCCTTTAACCTGCTCCACACAGACCAGGCTCTTCCTACTGCTGCTCAAGGTGTCAAGCTCCTTCCTGTCTCAGGGGCTTCACACTGGGTGCTCGCTTAGCCTAAAAAAATCACCCACTAATCTCTGTATAACGGAAACCAAACCTTCTTGTTATTCAGGTCTTACCTCAAATGTTACTTCCTTAGGAAGGTCTTTTCTTATCAACCCACTGAAATTAGCATCCCACCATTGGCCGTGCTCTGTCAAACCTCCCACTTTAGCATTTGCCACCACCTGAAAGCGTCCAGTCTGTGTGAGTGTCACAAGGTTTATAGTGAGCCTCCCACTGCCAGACTGACAGCTCTGTGAAGCAGAGGCCTTGTCTTGTCCTCAGAGAAATTGTTAGTGCCTAGTATGGAGCTTCGCACATAGTGAGTGCTCAATAAATACTTAATATTTTATTTACAAACAAATTAATTCATTTGAAGCACGTTACAATTTGTTTGGCACATAGCACATGCTACTTTTAAATGTGATGACTGAAATAGCCTATGATACTGTAAAAAACATTTGTATGTTCTTATATCTTCTTAGTACCCAGTACAATGTTTCACACATAGTAGGTGCTCAAATATACCAGTTAGTAGATGATGTGATAATACAAGGAAATCTAACAAATGTGGAGTATCTCAGATGTGTACTGACATTTTCCTTCTCATTTAATCCCCATAACAAGTCCATAAAGCAAATAGTAGCATCTCCATATTATATTTTAAAAACATGAGTTCGAAATCGCTGATTGTGCAGCATGTAAGGAAAAATCTGGGGTCCAAACCCATGTTCTCTGCAGGGTGCCATGGCACTACTCCTGATGTGATAAGAATAGGATCTCTGTGGATGCTTGTGGATGGGGCAAAGGAAGATAAGGATAGTGATAAGTTTATGACTCTATTGTTATAACTTCATCCCAATCATGAGCACTTAAGAATGAATTAAATTTACGTATGCACGTGCAATGATGTACCTCCTTTTCACATTGTAAGAGTGTCTATAAACAAAGGTTTTTATAAGTATTACATTTACAACCACCGTAGTGATATTAATGGAGCCACCTTGGAAGGGGATGCAGGTCACCCATCTATGTTTCTGGTCCCCCAAGAAAGAAGAGAAGGGGAGAGGCACATTCAACTCGTCGCAGGCAGACATCATCACTAGAATAAATGCATCACTCAAAACGTTCCTCATTCATGGTTCTTAACCACTCTGAAATCACGAGCTCCCTTGAGATTCGAAAGCAAAACAATCCATGTGCCCATAACTCATAATTTTACAATTTCAGGACATCCATGGACCCAGGGCAAGAACTGCAGCTTTGGAAAATTCCTAGAACTATGAATAGTAGAATTTTTTTTAAATAAAAGGAGCTATATTTTATGTTACTTCCTTTTTTTTAAAAGAAATGTAATTCTGTTATATAACACAATAGACATATTTGTGGAAAAATCACTTGCATGCTTGTCATCGTAACATAGCTATTGTTTTTCTTTGTCCGATATATTGACATTTTATTCCACTGTGCACATACAATTCTGCATTTGGCTGTTTTTACTTAATACCTCATAGCATCAAACAATTGTAATACCATTTCACAATCTATATTTAATTGGAAGTGTTTTAGCATAATGTTATTATAATACTCAAATGCAAAGGTACCATGATGCAGTGAAGGTTGGTCTCTGTATTGTCTAAAATTATTTTAGAACCCATCAAATTTTGTAATGCACATTCTCTTCCATCTACAGGTCCTCCATAAAATGGCTTCAAATCTCACAATTGATGGTATTTTAAAGCAGCACATAAGAGTATTTAGCTTTAATGTGCTCATTGCCTCGGGCCGTAATAAAAACAGAATTTTCCCCCAATTATTATCAGTCACTCCTCCTCCATACTCCATCATGATAAGACTGAGCGACTTTCATTTCTCACCAGGCAACTAATCATCCCTTTGCCGAGCATTCTTTATAAATGGAATGGAATAAATTTCATTATGAAATGCGGTAATATTACCCAACTAGAGATCGGGGTGTAATGATCTTGGGGAAAGTCACAGGCAAGAGCATTAAAACGTATGAAACTTAGAGAGAAACAGTGTCCTCATTATGCAGCCCACGCCCAGGCTACTCTGGCTCCATTCATTCCCCCCCTCCCACCTTGCCTGCCCCTCACACCTGCTGCTCTCTCTCTTTGTCCTTCAGAAACTACTAAAACATAGACAGTCCTTGTTGCTTTCACTTCCCTGACAAATACCCACTTTCCAACCTGCTATGGTTTCATGAGACTACGCTCTCTGAAAAGCTACCAAAAATGTTCTCATTATTAAATCCAATAGCCGCTTATCCATTGTGACTGCTCCACACAAGTCCGTGTGCTCCATGGTATCTTCTTGAGCATGTTTTTGATGTTGTTTAAAATGCAACTTTATTGAGATATAATTCACATACTATACAATTCACCGATTTAAAGTATACAGTTTTTTTAAGTATATTCACAGAGTGCTGAATCCATCACCACAGTCTATTTTTATATTTTTATGGGAAACAAATATATATGCATTTATTTTATTTTGGTAAGAACACTTACATGAGATCTATCTTCTTAACCGATTTTAAGTGTATGATATAGTACTGTTGACTCTAGATACAATCTTGTACAGCACATCTATAGAACTTCTTCATCTTGCTTAACTGAAACTTTCTGCCCATTGACTGGTGACTCCCAATTTCTCTCCTCACCATCAGCCCTGTCAACTGCTATTTTCACTCTTTGATTTCATATATTTGACTATTTTAGGTACTTCATGTAAGTGAAACCATGCAGTATTTATCTTTCTGTGACTAGCTTATTTCACTTAGCATAATGTCCCCAAGGGTTCATCCGTGTTATTGCAGATTGCAAAATTTCCGTGTTTTTAAAGGCTGAATAGTATTCCCTTGAATGTATTAATATATGTCACATTTTACTTATCTTTTCATCTGTTGGTGGACACTTAGGTTGTTTGCGTATCTTGGCTATTGTGGATAACAGTGCGATGAGCAGGGTAGCACTCCCATAGTGTCTTCATAATGTCAAGATCCTGATTCCAATTCTTTGGGACAGGCAATACCAAGAAGTGGCGTTGCTAGATCACATGGTAGAAGAGTTGGTTTTTTGAAAAGACAAACAAAATTGACAAACTCTTAGCTAGAGTAAGACAAAAGAGAAGATTCAAATAAATCAGAAAGGAAGGTGGAAACATTACAACATATACCACAGAAATATAAAGTTTCCTAAGAGATGCTATGAACAGTTTCATCTTGACAAACTAAGTAACATAGAAGAAATTAATAACTTCCTAGAAATATACAGTTTATCAAGAGTAAATTATGAAGAAATAGAAAGTGTAAATGGATCTATAACTAGTATGGAGATTGAATCAGTAATCACAAACCTCCCAACAAAGCAAAGCTCAAGGCCAGCTGTTTGGTCTACTGAATGCTTAAAGAAGAATCAATATCAGTCCTACTCAAACTCTTCCAAAAACATTGAAGGGAAGGGAACACTTCCACACTCATTTTACAAAGCTTGCATTACCCTGATACCAAAACCAGACAAACACACCACAAGAAAAGAAAACTACAGGCCAATATCTCTGATAAATATAGAGGCAAAAATCTTCAACAAAATACTAGCAAATTGAATCCAACAGCATATTATAAGAATCATATGCCGTGATCAAGTATGCATAGATACAGGGATGGTTCAACACACACAAAAGGCAATTAATGTGATATACCACATACATGATTTTCTCAGAGAAAATAAACTGACAAAATTCAACACTCTTTTATGATAAAAACTCTCAACAAGCTAGAAATAGAAGGCAAATACTTCAACATAATAAAGGCTATATATGAAAAGTGCCCAACTAGCATTGTACCCAGCAGTGGAAAAACTGAAAACTTTTCTTCTGCGATCAGAAAGAAGGCAAAGATGCCCACTCACATCACTTCTGTTTGACATAGTACTGGAAGTTCTAGCTGGAGAAATTAGGCAAGAAAAAGAAATAAGACAACCAAATTGGAAAGGAAGAAATAAAATGTCCCTGTTTACAGACAAAATGGTTTTATATATGGAAAACACAAAAGACTCCATAAAAAACTGTTTGAATTAATAAGTAAGTTCTATAAATTTTCAGGATACAAAATCAGTATTCAAAAATCAATTGCATTTCTATACACTACCACCAAATTATCTGAAAAGGAAACTAAGACAATATCTTCATTTATAATAGTACCAAAAAGAATAAAATATTTAGGAATAAACCTAACTAAGGATGTGAAAGACTTGTATACTGAAAACTACAAAACATTGATGAAAGAAATTTAAAAAGACAAAAACAAATGGAAAGACATCTCATGTACATGGGTTAGAAGACAATATTTTTAAAATGTCCACCCTACCCAATCCAAAGTGATCTACAGCTTCAGTGCAATCCCTATAAAATCCCAATAGCATCTTTTACAGAAATAGAAAACATAGTCTGTCTTCTTTCATATTTTTTACTTTTATGACCCTGTTCCCAGCAGGTTTGCCTGTGACTGTAACTCACTGTCTCTTGTTGGGTCTTGTTCCTTCTTGTGCCCCTCGTGTTTATGTATCCCCCAATATTCGGTTAATAACACCTTCTTCTCTCCGTAAGTGGAAATGGCTATGCCCAAAGATTCAGCAATTCAGAGAGTACCACTTCACTCTCTGACCTCCGTCCTGAGTATTCAGATTTGAATTTCCAGCTTTCTGTGAGCATCTCCAAGCAGATATCCTTAAAGCATTATTAATAGCTTGAAAAGGGATGCAGAGTAGAGAGGTGAACAAAAGCATGCATGGTGGAGCCAAATCACTCGGGTTTGACTTTTGGCTCTGCCAGTAGCTAGCTGTGTGTCCTTAGGCCACCTAACTAACCTCTCTGTGCCTAAGTTTGCTGTTTAATAAAATGTAGAACTTGCCTTATACGATTCTTGTGATAATTATGCTAAAATATATGTGCAAATTCTTAAGAACAGTACCCAGCACATGTTAAGTATTCGTTAACTATAAACCTCAATACAAATTAGTACTTTCTAAAAAACAATAATGTTGGTAATATTTCCTGAATATTATCTAAGTGCTTCACAAGGATGATTCTAAGTGCTTTGCTTGGATTATTTCATTTATCCACAAAACTATCCTATGAGATAGCCCCTATTATTAATCCATATTAGAGAAGAGGAGAGGGAAGCACAGAAAGATGGCTTAATTAGCCCAAGGACACCCAGCTTCCCCAAGATCACATAGTATGTGGTGGGACCATGATTTCAACTGCCCCAGTCTGACTTCAGACCCATGCTTCTGACCACTGCGCTCTGTTACCTTCCCTGATCAATTGCAAATATCAAATCGACTCATTTTCTTCTCCCTGAGACTGCTACCGTCTCCCGTTTTTCTCTCCCCTCCCCGAGACCACCATTACAGCCCCTTTCGCTTTCACTGGCCAGTTAGCACCTGCTTACTCTGCCCTGTCCTATTCTTGCTGCCACTGACCAGTTTGGACCTTCTTCTCTGGCTTAAGCTGCTGTGATGCTGCCTCCCTGGTCACTGTGCTCTTGCCCTCTTGCCTTTGCCATCGCCATCCATCCTGCTCACTGTCACCACTGTTACAACTTGGAAAAAGGAATAGAATTTTCAGCTTTGTAACATTAAGGCAGAGAAGTTGCATCATACAAATATTTGAGCAGGTAAGACAAAGACGTTTTAAATATTTTTGCAGCAGCTATAGAAATTCTAAAGCAGCAGCCAATGATTTAGACTGGAAAATTCTCTTATAAAGGAGACAGGCTGTAGAGATACAACCCAGGGCTCAGCAAACATTCTGCATCTCTTGGTATGTAAAAGCAATCAGAATTTGCTATTCCATTTGGATAAGTCCCTCTCCGCTTTGATGGGGGAGCTTTGAGATGTCACTGAAGTAAAAATTCTGATTTATAGCAAAATGGTTCCAGTCAACTGGATAGAGAGGGAAATAGTTAATAACTGTTTCTTTGCCCCACCCTAGCATTCTGCCCAACTACTCAACATGGAAAAACTCCTACACATTCTTCAAAGCCCAGGGAAAATGCACCTTATCTGTTGAAACCTTTTGTCAGTTCGCTGAGATGCTTCCTCCTTTGTAATCATCCAATAGAATGTGGTGGTGAAGAAAATGGGCTCTTCAGCAAATGTCCAGTGTTCTAATTCTGGTTTTAGTATTTATTAACTAGATGGCCTTCAGCAAGTTGCCTCACCTTTCTGTGCTACATTTTGCTCATTTGAAAAATAGGAAGTGAAAAAAATAAAAAGAAAAGTAGACGGTGGTTCCAGGTCTTTTTTCATATGATGTTGGGAGGATTAAAATAGAACAAATTATGGAAAGCATTTAGTTCAATGGCTGGTACTAATAAGTACCCAGTAATAGTTACCAGCTAAAATTTATATCCATAAAATAAATACATGCATCCTGGAAAATTGTAATACCCCTGGAAAACATTGGATTTTTTTATTTTTTTTTTTAAAGATAGAGTAGTCTTAGAGTAGTTTTCATTTCTCATAAAGGAAAAAGCAAATATCAGACTTTCTTACATTCTCGAAGGTCAGTAGGTTGCTCCCACAGCTGGGAGGTGCAGTATAGGGAGGGTGTGGGATAGACTTCCAGTTACAAGTTAGGGTTTGACCCAATGTCATGGGCATTTGGTTGGATCTGTACAAGCCAAGATTTTCTGTCCATGAACTCCTTTGAAAAGGAAGCAATGTTAGAACCTGGCCTATGCTCTCTGCCTGCTGGGAATTAGTCTTTTTTGAAAGGAAGAAGAAAGGAAGAGAGAGAATCGTGGTGATTAGGATTAGGATGTTGTCACGGCTCTTTTAAATATGACCACCAGGTGACAGGGAAGACAGGGACAAGACTCCAGAGCTCAAATGAGAGTGATGAAGGGCTTCCCTTTCCTCCTTTTCTCTCTGTAAAGGTCATTTTCCTTCTTCAGGGAGTTGCAGGCCAATTTGGTAAATGAGGTGTCATATGGAGAATTTTCGGCAGATGCTTCTGTTCTGATGGGAAATGGCAAAAGTCCCCTACGTTCATAAGGCATCTGCAGATGCCTGCCAACATCTAACTGCCTTCATGACACCTCATCTGTTTTCTAAAACAGCTGAGCAGCACGCTTTGCCCTGAGTGAAGCGAGTGGAGTATGGGCAGAAGGGCCATGAGTGGAAGTCACTGTTGTCCTCCCTAATGGCCATGCATTCACGCTGCCACAGCTTTCTTCCTGCAGTGCCTGTGGCCAGCTTCATCCCAGTCCCACCCCATCTCTGTGGCTAGATTTTGAGTCTACAATACAGATTTATTGAGATGACATTTACTTTTTCATTGATTCCATCTTTGGAAGATGCCCCCTCCATCCATGCAGGGTGTAGTGCATAATTAGCACTCAGAAGTGTAATTGACCACTCACGTGAGACACCATCAGTACTTTATTGGGTACTTAATTATTGACCAGGAATACAAGTAGTGGAAAGAATGTCAGTCTTTGTATGGATCATCTTGTTTAACCCCTCAGCAACCTGTGAGGTAAATTCTATTTTTACATCTTAGATCAGAAGCAGGATTCCAAGTCTTATGCTGATAGCAATTAAACCAGGCGTTATAGAGCAACTGCTATACTCTCCCAATAAGACACCTAACATTTGTGGGGCCAATAACATCTGGACCATGGCTGTAGCGTCTTTCTTTATAGAGAGTAAATGGGAATTTGCTCACTCCCATTCCTGATACGCTGCCTAAAACTCACAGTATATAAGGTGATTTCACTGACAAGTTGCCCCAAGAAATTCCCATAGATATATTGATATTGTGCTTATATACTAAGAAATACATGTTCTAAAAGGCATTTTTCTCTGGTTATTTCTTCCTGGTAAGTTCAGGAGTCACCTAAAATTATCGGACACCTTACTTCCAAACCAAATAAACTGTATTGCACATTCAGCTCTATATAATAACAGGAATTTCTTTTCCCTGAATAGTCCAATCTTTTTAAAAAGATTTTTTGTTTCATATATTACATATATAGATTCCAGCTTGAGAGAATTGATTCACTCACACTTTATCTTGGGGAGGTAGATTAACTATGCATCAATTTTAAATAATGATATTTAAATAGAGGGCAAAAAATTTCCTACCACAGATAGAATGAAAAATATTCAATAGGAGAGAAATTTTCATGATCAGGACATAGAACTAGGTGCTGTAGAAGCTGAAAATCGAAATGAAGCTTAATCCCTAACTTCAAGGAATTAAAGCAAGCTGTCACATTCTCTACCAAGTGATGTGCAGGTGGTTAAAAACATCACGGAGGTAGTCATCAGGTTAGGACATCAATTAAGGTCAGTGAATGTGTAATTTGGAGCAGAAGGTCTGGCTAGACACTGATTTGGAAGATTAGAAGCAGTTGAAGTCTAAAGCAGCATTCAGGCACAGAGACTAATGACCACTATGAGGAAAAAGGATTCAGTACCCAGGACAGCTCCCTAAAGAAGCTATGGTTCCAGATCTCGGGATAGAGCCTCAGGAGTATTTCAGTGGGTTCTACTCTCTCTCAAGATAGGTTATTGTTCAAGATTTCTCATGTGAAATGTGTGCACACAAGCTAGCATACATTAAGTACTGATTAAATCACCAATGTTGCCATTATAAATGTTTCAGGGATGGCTGTGCCTTCAAGATTGGCAAGAGGCTCCACCAGAGCCCCAGGTCTTCTTATTAGTCTTGTTTTCATCAACAAACTTGCTATCTAATCACTTGTTTTCATAATGAAAATAGAGAGAGGGCCTTGGATGAATATTAGGAGAAAAAGTTATATAATGGTACAAGAGTTAAATAGTCAAACAAAAAGTAAGCAATGTCACATTGTCAATTCCCCAAATGAAGATAACAAGAAGTGCTATACCAATTGAATAATGAAAAAAGAAAAGTTTTTTTAAGCTGATTTTACATTTTTATTGGAAGTCAAGATTTTCCATACTTTCTTCTTTTTAGAAAGCGGAAGGAAAGTGAATTCTTTATTCAGAAAATTCAGATAGCTAGGAAATGGGCCCTGCTGCTGCCTGCCACCTGGTGTCCCCTGACCTGGATGCCACGGAATTACCCTTGAGTGGGAGTTCTTGTAGATGTCTTCAGTCCAATCCACCCATTATAGCTCTGTGGGTTCTATCATTGTGATTAAGGAAACAGGAAAGATTTGGTAGATATTTTCATGTAGGTGAGAGTAAAAATTGTGGAAGTGGATGTGATTATCAAGAGGTAATGTGAAGAGAAATGAGAACAAGGGCTGCATCTAGAACCCAGGAAGAACACTCATATTATAGGATCAGATGAGAAAATAGGACTAGTTACAAACACTTCCAGAGGCGAAGAATACTTACAGGACAGCCTAGTATCAATGAGGCCAAGGGAAAAACAAATATCAAGACAAGGGTAGATTGTTTAAACTACATTGAGCAAATGAATTCTACCAGTAGTAGATTACACAATTCACATGAAGTGACGGGCAATAGGCAGTTAAGGGTGGTTACAGTTCATCATGCCATCATGAATCTAAAGTCTTTGCATCCTTCCACTTAATCATCCTCATCATGTTGGCTTTTTGTGCTCTTTGTCCTTGTGTTTATTGCCTCATGGTTGCAAGATGGCTGCTGCAGCTCCAATCACATCAAGGTCACATTGAAAAGGAATAAGGTGACAGTAGGCAGTAGAGAGATGATTTGAGGTTCTTTCTTCTTCTATCAAGAAATAAAATCCTTTCAAGAAACTCCTGTAGACTTCTTTTGACTTTTAGCTATTCAAGACCAGATCGTATGGCCACCCCTACTGCAGAGGAGACTGGAAAATTGTCTGCCTTGTCTATACTTTATTATTAGCATCCAGTAAGGAAGCAGCTGGGAATGGGCTTTGAGGTGGTCAGACAACCTGCCACAGTTGCATTAGCAACATCAGTTTCTCCCAGGCATTAACATGCTTTTTCCATGGTTGGTTCTTTTTAACAAGCTAATAAAATAGTCACGATTACGCAGAGCACCTTCTCATGAAAGCAGGAAACAAGGTTTTAGCAAACATCAACCATGATATTTAGTTGTTAAATTGATGACATTTCTTATTTGTTAAAAATTATCACCATATGAACAAGCATTCAGCTCATATTTTTATGACATAAAAGTTAAATCGTTACTCATTTTCAGTAGGGGTCTCATAAGAATCAGTAATTCAGAGAAGTTGGTAGATTTTGTGGATTTATCTAAGAATTATTAATATTTAGCTAAGAATTTATATACAGCTTGAAGATCATTTTCCTCTTCCATTAGGTAGCCTAGGCCTCTGTAGTTTATCATAATATTATTTTCCATAAGTTATACTGTGTAAAAATAATTTGCTTTGAAGATATAATATCATTGAGCTAAAAATCATATCAACACTCATTTCAGAAATCATAAAGTCATTCTCTTAATAGGGAAACTTAAGAACCAGGGCTGTTTCATGGGATGTTTAGGAGATACTCAGTGAGTTTTGATCATGATAAACTAGAACATGTATGATTCTAAGTTACGCAGGAGTCTCAGAAAGAATGATGGCTGGAAAGATCTTTGAGATGATGAATCAGTTCGTTTCTTACAGCATCAATGCTTATAATTTGAAACAGAATAGACTTTTATTTCTTGCATGAATTAATTAATACTTATGATAAATGCCCTGAAAGCTCTTTCTGGTGTCTGATCCAAAATTGCAGTTCTTCAGATCTATTAATTCCTTGTAAATGGAAAAGCTGGAAAAGGTTGAGTCACTGTGCTGCTAAAGTGATGTGTGAATTAGAGAATGTTTGACTTCTCCCCTGACCTTCAAAATCATATAGCCATTTGCTGATATGACATCTCATTGAGTTTACCTAAGCCCTGGTTGCCCCATCTCTAAAAGGAAGAAGCTACTTTCCTCCTAAGACTGTTTTGAGAATTACATAGGATGCTTAGAATAGTGCATGGTACACAATAAACACTCAGAAATGTTGGATGAGGATGATGACTGTGACAATGATGAAGGAGGGGGAGGAGAATTTGACAATTATTTCCTGAATACCCACTATATGTCGTCGGATACTGTCCCAGGTACTAGGGTTACAAAGATAAATTAAACATATAGGATTTAGGTTCTATAAACTTTTATTTTTCCTTCTTTAATTCAGTACCTGTCTTTTTTCCATTTTTAATGTAGATGTATGTGCAACTGCAAATTTATTGTTTTTTTCCCCTCT
This sequence comes from Mirza zaza, assembly GCA_008750895.1. Taxonomy (NCBI): domain Eukaryota; kingdom Metazoa; phylum Chordata; class Mammalia; order Primates; family Cheirogaleidae; genus Mirza; species Mirza zaza. The sequence continues at coordinate 89,094 of VSMD01074527.1, read as the reverse complement.
GTTTTCTGCTATATGGGGCCTATATCTAGAAATAACAAGAGTCCCACAGAAAGCTGTTTTGTTTTGTTTTCTTTTCTGATGGGTACAGTTTAAGAATTATATCAGTTCTCAGCAGCCTGTAAAGCATCACAGGCATTTTCAACATAACATGTCAACGCTTGCCCAAGAGAGCATCTTTTAACTGCATCATTATTGAAAGTTCTCGTTTTGCTCAATTCTTCTGAAAACACAAAGAGGAGACAAAGCCTAAAGCGACTCACTCTTTGCTCTTTCAATAGCATCATCATTGTGTGATCTAGCTTCTGCCTCTAGAAGGAAATTCCAGTAATCCTTGACCCTTCATCTTTTGAACTATTTCACAGAGGGTACCCTGGTAGCAAAAAAACAAAAACAAGCAAAAACAAAATCTGAGCTCGACAGACTTTTTCTAAAAGTCTGATATAAAAGTTTACAACTGATTTTCAGAATCCCTGTTATTGCATAGGCACCCCCACATAGCTACCTGGAGAATGAGGTTATAGATACCCACAGAAGCATCTACTGCAGTCATGGTCATATATCTATAGTAGTGGAATTCTTTATTATCAATGATTATGTATAAAGACCTAATAAATATATAGGATCAAAATATATGTTTCTCTGGTTGAGGAGTCAAAAGATCCCTCTTCTGGTGGCCCTTGGGCATCCCTGCCAATCATTAGGACTCTGGGGAATGCCAGAATTGGGCAATGAGAGAATTCCGATTGTCCAACCCCATTTCCCAGCCTTCTATGGAAAGCTGGGACTTGGCTGTATGCTACGACTAAACCTCACGGCACCCACAAGTGAAAGATGTGAATGAGAACTTCCCCTAGGAAAACAACCTAACATGGACTGAAGGCCTGCTGCGCCAGCGTACCCCTCAGCCATGGACTTACCATCACTTGTGCATCTGCAGTGGCCCAGAGCTCCATCACAAAAGCAGCTTGAGAGCCAAAATCAGATCATTCCGATTGCTCACATCAGTTGGATTTCTGGGGCCCCTGCCATACCACTCTACCCCACCCCACACACTTTGGAAGCTTCTCTTTCTCACTATTTCTTTTTGAAGCTACTGTGGTAAGAGGTAATCCAGGATGGAATATTACTTAGATGAGGGTGAACTAATATAAGTAATATTCAGCTATTAATTTTGAAAGGATCACTAAGACCTATCAAAAATAAAAAGGAAGAAATTAAACATTTTCAAAAATGGTTTTGCCAAAATGAAAAAAAGAATAATTTTGGGTCCTAGACAAATGCTCTTGGAACAATATTGTGTAATGTCTGATATTTTTCGCCTCTCAATTATAGTTATTTCATGCATGTTACAGATGAAACCATTGTATCAGTCAGAGACCAATTGTAATCCCAAGGTTGATTAGACAGTTAGCTCTCCCCAGCTTTCACACTGTCCTTTTGTTCTACACTCACACGGCCATTGATTTGCACACGAATAAGGATTTAGCCTGATTCATTAGTGGAACGTCCTAATGAACACTTGGTTGCATTTAACCTTTTGCTGCAACAAAAGTCTCAATGTTGCCATAGTGATGAGAAATTAAATCCAGGGAGCTGTTTCTTCTCCTTATGTGGTTCTGGCGTGCTATCACACCTTAGCATGCCTGCGACCTGGGTCAACTAAGAGATAGTGATTCTACTGTTTGCCCATCGAGTTCCAAGCTGTCGGTGATATTTGCAAAAGGTCATTCTACTCTTCCATCATTAAAATGAATGAAACAGAGAGAGTGCAAATGAATGGGGGTGGGAGATGATTGTCCCTTTGGCCATTTGATGACTTAAGAATCAAAAGGGACCCAAGATGTCATCTAATCTTGGTTCTAGCCAATGGTTCAGCCATGGGATATTCCTAAAGGATGGTCATCTGGCTGTTGCTTGAAGCTGTGCAGGAAGGAGAGTTCACCTCTGGAGGTAGACAGTCCTTAGTGTTCTTCCCCTGCAACCAGCCACTCACCTGCTGGCTGCCCACTCTTAGCCAGGGGCCATTCATGAATGAATAAGCTCCCTATACCCAGGAGACTCGCAAAGAAGAGAAACCAAGTTACAGTATCCCTGCTTATATCACACCCCCAAAATAATTCTCCATTTAGCTCATTGACTCCCTCAAAAGTATCTCCCTCAATCTGCTAATTCCTCTGCCTTACCCTCTCTTCCTCTGTTGACTTTGGAAATTTCTCTCCATTCTAAACTTCTTCATGTCTTTGATCATCTCCTAGAACACACATTTCCTCCTCACCTTTAGAGAAACTTAGAGTCCTCTGACCTACCCGAATGGTAGTTGATATTCTCTTATTACAGATGAGGAAACTGAGGCTGAAAAGGTTAAGAAATATGCCCTAAGTGGAACCGCTAGCAAATGGCAGAGTAGGGACCATGCCTACTTCTACACTTGAGACTTGCTCCTGGGGTGTGGAGAAAGTGGACAAGGATGGACCCCCCACTACTACAGCTGGGAGTGATAAAAACCGAAACTTAGAAAGCCTCTAGCCTGAAGTGGAGGAGAATCGTGGCCTGAGGGGGCCACCACGTGTCACTCTGGCTATGAGTGAAGAAAGGCATAGCAGACTCTGAGGCTCATACAAGTGTCATGAGCTACCCCAAAGGCCCCCAAGAAAATTCTAGGAGTCACAGTTGCATGCCACAGGCAGCTGGGTCTCTGTGGGTGCATCCCGCACACAGCCTTGGTGGCACCATCCCTGATCGGGAAGTGCCAACAGATGCTGGGAGTATTTGAGTCACTTCAAAATCTCCATGGCACCATAAATGGGTATGGTTTGAAGAAAACTTTCATGGTCCTTATGTCCCCCTCTTCATAGTTAGGCTGATTAGAATTATATTCATTTTCTAAAAAAGAAACCAAGGATAAGGAGTTTGTATAACTTATGATTCATACTAGCACAAGAATTCTACTGAGCTGAGGTAGACCTTGGGCATTCTGCCTTTCAGTGCCCTTGGCCTTTACGCTTCTAGGGAGTGAGAGGCACAGAGAAGCCATCAGCAAATATCTGTTGAGCACCTACTATATGCCAGATACTAGACAAGGTCCTAAGGAACAAAAATAGACTAAGTCCCTGCCTTCCTGGAACTTAGAAAGAGTACTGGGACCAGGAAGGAGTTGCCCTGAGTTCTTGCCCTGGCTATTTTATTAATGAGGATATGATGACCATTTGGTTACCCAGCATCTCAGAGCTTCACTTTCCTCCCCTGTAAAATGAGGGAAATGGCTCCACCTGCCTTCTCTTTAAGGCTTGTCAAGTGGGTCCAGTGAGCCAGCAGAATATTAAAAAAAGAAGAGGAGGAAAGCTTTGTGGCCCCTAACTCAGCATTTACATGAACGCAGGCTGTCATTTATTGTTTTAGAAACACATGACCAGTGGACAAACCATGTCAACAGCTACAAATAGAATCATTATTCCCTCATGCACATGCTTTCCCTCATGCACATTATTCCCTTTGGTACATGCTGATTGTACCAAAGACAGTTGGCTTCATTGCCTGTGACTGGAAGAAGTTCTTCACTTTCATTTTCTTTAGTGTGGGGATCAAATGGTTTCTCCTCTTAACTCAGGAGCGCTGCCACCGGACGATTCCTTTGCCCAGCGAGAGAGAAAGGGGAGCCCTCCCAAGTCCAGTAGTGCAGACCTGATGACAAATGCAGAAAACTTAGGCTGATGCAGATTCCTTGAATATACCATTAGCTACTGTCACGTCACATTACACTTGTTTATGCAAGAACCATGCAGCAGATGAGAGTGTTCAAATGCCTTTGTTACTTGGCATCGTGATATTGGTAATAGTTTGTAATGATTTTTTTCCTCAGTGCAAAACACACTCTTAATCTAAAAATACGAATTGCACTTAGTGGCTCATTGGAAAGTATTTTCTTTGCATGGGGGAAAATCAATCTTTTCTATTGCTTATTTTTCTTTTCTTTCCAGCAAGGTTAATATTCAGAGCATGATCTGATGGACTTTATTTCACAAGGTGAGAGGTTTCCCAGAAGTACAGTACAGGGCTCGTTAGTCCAGTGCAGAATAAATTGTTCAAAGTAATTTGAAGGGGCATCGTTAATAGCCCCGTCTTCTGTGTGCATAAACTGAGGTCCCACCTTGCAGCTCAGCTTAATGAGAATTGTTTAGTAACTAAACTCACTCTGCCACAGTTTCAAGGTAGACACTGTTGGGGCCAGTTTGTATCACATCATGGAAAGACCATAGGGTGTGGAATTGTGAGACCTGGTTTCGAGTCCTAGCCCTGCCGTTCCACCGTTCATGGGCCGTGTGATCTTGTCTCTGAGCCTCCTTCCCCCCTTGTATGATGGAGATGGTATGGAAGAACGCCTTCCGCAAGGGCCATTGAGGGACTAAATGATTCAAGTTCACATGCTCAGAATTTAACCCTGCTCCCTCCATCTCTAACTCAGTAGAAGACCCGGGGCCCACCCAGCGTGCCAGCATGAGAAACCAATTAGTAGTCGTGTGCCTGGCATACCTGCACCTGCCAACCCCCCATTCAGTGTACCCTTAATGGTGCAGGCAGAGTGATCTTTTTTCTAAAGATTGGTATCATTGTCTTTCCCTTCAAAGCCCCTCGGGGCTCTTCATTGCTGTCAGAATATAAACTAGTGCCAAATATGAAGCAATCTAGCCCCTGCCCCGTCTCTTCACCCCATCTCATTCTACTCTCGCATGGCCACTGACTCCACTCTGGCCTCCCAGAACATGCTCTACCCACTCAATCCCCAGGTCTGTGTCCATCCTGTTCCCTCTGCCCAGCATGCTTTTCCCTGTACCCAACATCCACGTCTAGCAAACTCTTGCTCTGCCTCCAGATTCAGCTCAGCTCTCTCACCCTCAGTGAACCCTCACCAGGCCCCGGGGGGAGGCCAAGCTCCCTGTTACTCCCTCTGTCTCCACATTCACCGCAACTGTCCTTCTGTATTTGCCATTGTCACTGGTTGGCCATCTGTCTTCCCCAGCACATTGTCAACTATATTGTGTGAGGACAGGAGTATTACCTGTTCTGCCAACCATGCTACCCCTACACATAGTAGGCACTCAATAAACACATGGGGAATAAATGAAATATAAAAGCAGGTCATATAGCTTTTATTCTTTGGTAGGAATAAGCCACTGAGAGTTTACTCTGCACCAGACCCTGTGCTGAGTGTTTGCTCATGAGCGAGAGTGTACTGAAGCCACTCATACCTGCTCGCGAGAGCCACGCCTGTCGATCTCTTCCCAACACCACCTTCAAGCTGCATTGGCAGCTTGAAATCACGTGGCTGTAGTGGAAGTATTTACACCACAGAATAGGCAAACCTGCAAATCGGGTAGTGTCATACCCGTCCCACCCAAGGGCTGTTAAACATTCATCGGCACACTACTGCTCGTAAGTCTTTGTGACAGGTACTGCGTATTAAAAAGAGGTGGTGGCATCCTGATAATTATTCAAAACTTTAATGTAGTAGTGTTACATCAAAGGAGAGGAGAAAATGGGGGGAGGGAGAATGCCTCTCTGAGTGACTGGGGTCAAATGGCTCCTTGTCTTCCAGTCTGCCCTCCCCTTCCTCATAGCAGTGGGGTGCTTGGACGACCACACCTTCCAGCGCCCCCTGCAGCCAGCTGTCGTCACAGGACTCAGTTCAGGCCGATGGCCCATGGCTGCCCTCCGGGAGCTCCCTTTACACAGTGTCCATGCTTGTCCTTTGTCATTCTTCTTTGATCCCTGTTTTCCTTCCTGCTGGGTGAACTGTGGACAAGCAGGTGAGCACATAGGTAGCCATCTAGGGAGGGGGAGGCCCAGTAAGAGTTCAAGGGCAGCCCAGAGGAGGAAGCCCCACCCCCGCTCAGGATGTGGACACAGGACAGAGGCAAACTGCTCTGCTCTCCCTGAGGGTTTCCTGTCACAGCCAACTGTCTGTTGAGAATGAGTGTGTGTGTGTGCATATGTGTATATATGAGAAATATGTTTATATTTATGTATGTAAATGGGGTAGCATGTATTGGAGAGATTGACTATTCTATACCATCAAAGGAAGCGATCTCAAACTATATCTATTAATAGTCTGTTTGCAAAGTATCCTAGTTTATTGTTTTGTTTTTCATTCAAATAGCTATACATCTTATCTGTAAGACATGGCAAAAGAATCAAATCAACCTTCACCCTGTCGTTAAGCTTATTCTTTTATTCCATGTTCACTGTGTTTTGTCCACTGTACTTCCCCCAAGCCTTGCAGCTCACCAGCATATAATAGGCACTCAGTTAACAGTTGTTAAATAGACAAATGTGGTCCCATAAGCCCTAACAATGATATTTTACCGTAAAAAGGTTTCTTTAGCCAATCCCATTGAATAGTAATGGACTGCCCCCACTGCCTATAAGACATTTGGCAACAATGTCTGGAAGGATTTTATTGATGGTTGTCATGACTCAGAGGTGCTACTGGCATCTAGTGGGCCGAGGCTGGGGATGCTGTCAAACATCCTACTGTGCACAGCGAAGCACCCACCGCAAAGAATGATCCAGCCCCAAATGCCAATCAGACCGAGGCTGACACAACCTGCTCTAGAGATTGCCAAAAAGGCTATTGCCAAATGAAAACTAAAAGGAAGAATGTAACAAACAAATCCTTCTTGATCCAAAATTCCATTTCATTGAATGTTTCATTCTGGGGTTATTTCACTGCCTACGTCCCCCATGTTGGGGTTTATAAAAATGCATAAGTCATGTTTATTCTCAAGGGCTGTCTTTTAAAAGAATGTATCAAATAATGAAGAGCAACATGCCCAAGTACTGCGTTGTCTGTGTGCTGCGGCCACCTTAATGCTTTTCTCAAAGAAGTATGAGCTTGTCAATCTGATAGTAAATCTGTTAGACTTACTTAGACTGATCAAGTCTGATCTCTCTTTGAAAGAACCTGGCATCCTTAAATGCCTATCAAATAGTGATACGCCAAGTAATGTGTTCCATGTGTAATTTCAGTTACCTGACAATGAAAAGAAAAGTTGGAAAACTTTGGTCGACTTTGGTGTTTGCGGCCGGGAGACCTTCCAGAGGTTTTCAAGGTCTGCCGTGAATGTATGATTTAGACCACAGCTCCTCAATTGTGACATTTAATCCATAGAGATAAATCATCACACACCATTGGTAGGGCTCTTTATGGATAAACAGACCTAAAATAATTATGTTTAAAACTCCATCGGAGCCTCCATCAGAAAATCGCCACCATTTTTTTTTCTAATGTAAGAGTCCAGGATGATAAAACTGTTTCTCGATTGTAGTGCCTGGGACCAAATTAAATCAAAGTCAAAACAATATAACTGACTCTCCCTTGGCCGTCCTTGAGGTCTGCTGGGTGCTGGTTTTTCCCCACAAATAGGCTGGAGTTCATAAAGATGCAATTCTGACATCAGCCTCCGAGAAGAGGCTGAGATGTACGATGGCTAAAAGCACAGACTCCAGAAGCCGACTCTCATTTACTGGCTGTGTGACCTGGAGCGAGTTACCACACTACTCTGTGCCTCAGTTTTCTCCTCTGTTAGACGGGCTAATGACAGTCCCTATCTCATAGGGATGTAATGAATCACAAATTAATTAATATCCATAAGGCATTTATAACAGGGAACATACTCAGCTAAATACACATGTTTGATTAATAAAATATAAAGGCTTCACATAATGGGCAACCAAAGCCAGAAAAAAAATGGACATCCTTGACTGCCCCTTTCCCACTAACCCCAGATCCACTGGATATACTATGCTCTGATCTCTAATAGTTTGGGCAAAGGGTGGAAATTAATGTGGAATGCAACCTAGGGGGAAAAGCACATAAAGAGTGAACATATATATATGAACGTATCTCTTCACTCCAAGACAGTCACCCCAGACCCTCTCACTTTTGCTTCTTCAAGATCTCTCAGTCTGTTCCCATCCCCCTTCCTCCCCGGCTGCTCCCACTTGCACACCGCACGCTTCCCTCCTCTCTGCTGCAGCCCTCACCTCCTCACTCGCCTCCCCACAGCCCCCTCAGCCCGCTCTGTTCGCCTCGCCCCTGCAGCTAGCGTGGACTGTAAAACAGAAACCTGACCATGCTGCTGTCTTGCCCCAGACACTTTGATGGTGCAAGAAGCAGCATGTATCCAAATCAGAGACCCTAGATTCCTGTATCAAACTGCCTATAGGAGAGCCTGAGGGTCTCCTCCTGAAAGCTGTTCCAGAATCAGATGAGACTAAAATATTCAGTCCTTGGCATTTGCCATGTTCCATCAACTCACCTGCAGGAGTGATTTCCAGCTCTTGGACGTTTCAGATCACAGGGTAGAGGGGAATTGAAGCTACCTAATGTTGCCTGAACGTAATGGCACCAGGTCTATACTGCTGACTTCTTATCTTCCTATGGGTTAATTTAGGAATTTAAGCACCAGAAAAGAATGCATTTGAGTTGGCATGGATGAAAGCACCTAGCACAGGGCCTGGTCACAGGTGACTCTCGATAATGACATGTTAAGTCAAGAGGTATATTTATTCATTGACCAACTAACTACCTGGAGTCTTCATTCCTGGGGTAACTTTTAAATTCAGATTCTCTTGTTAGTCAGAGTTCAAAGACAAGAAATGGGAGACATTATTTAAAAAGCAATAATACAAAATGCTGAAAGCTATTCATCTCCCTTATGCTATAATAAAACCCGCATGTAGCACTTTCTTTCCCACAAATCTATACTTTTATATATTTTCTCCATCTCACAACTGTATTTCCCAATATGGCAAAATGGTTACCTGACAATATTTCTTCTGATGCTGAACATATTCTGTATATTTGAGCTTGTGCCAGAAACTCTATGAAGCAGTGACATTGAAAGACAGAGCAGAAATCTAAACTGCAAATATTCACAGAGGGTTGAAAACCTGGAGTAACTATTGGGAATGTTAATCATTGCGAATGGGAGAATTATTAGCAGGAACACATTTATCATGTGTATTCTCATTACTAGCTTAGAGCACCTGACATAGTTGCTAAAGGAAAAGGAGGAAAAAAAACCCACAATGATGAGAAAATATGCAAGATTTGAAGTCAGGAAAGTGTGGGTTCAAAGTACAACTTCCCCCCAATATGTGTGTGACCTTGGGAAGTTATTTATCTAATCCGAGCCTCAGTTTCCTCAACTTTCAAATCAGAATAATAACAGCAATAGCTACAAATGTTGTTTTATTGGGGGAAATGGTATCTGGCACATGGCAATTATTCAAGCAATTTACATAGCAATTACTCAAGAAGAAGAAGCTACTGTTTGTTATTATATTTCCACTGTCATTGCCCTTCAGCCAAAGACCACAAGGAACACATCCGTAATTAAACAAGTCGGGTTTGCTGCTTATTGCATTGCAAACATACCATGGAGAACTTGGGGGTGTTTTAGTAACAGGGTGTTAGAAAAGGATTACAGACTTCGGGCTTGCATTAGCTGCTCTGGAAGAAGGATCACAGAAGAGGAGCATTGCTCTGGATTGGACACTGTTGGGAGCAAGGGTCATTCTATGGGTAACTTACTAAATCTTACCAACAGGGAGGACTAGCGTGAGGCTACAGTCGTAACTGGCAAAGAAGCAGGCATCCCTCACATTAGCCGGGAAGGGGGGTGGCTTACGTAATGGTCAGGCTTGTCTGTGTTCAGGCGTAATTATGGAGTAGTCTTGTTTTTGTCCTGATCCAGCATGGCCACAGAGTGATAACTGATGTTGGTTTTCTCTGAAATTGCTTAAATTTGGCAGGAGAACGCCAGCATCTAATTCACGGTACCAGGACAGCTTCTAGATGTCAATGACTAGTTTTCTTTTCTCACCTCATTTATCCAAGTATTTAGTGAGTACACTATTGTCAATCCTGGGTGTCCCTTCTGTAACAGAGTTCAAATTCCATGTAAAAAATTAGAGGTCAGTAAAACATGATGATCTTGGTGCTAAATGAAAAGGAAAGGTAATATGGTATGAGTGAACAAAGAGGAGGGCAACCTGAGTCAGTGTGGTCAGGTCAGTCCCTTTTAAGGAAACAATGTGACCTGAGACTTCAAAGATAAGAAGTTGATACACCTCTGGGATCAAAGGAAGTCTGTTCCAGGGAATAGCAATTTGAGAGGCAGAGGCCCAAAGTGCCTAAGCTGCTGGAAGATCTTGGAGGAGAGTATGCCAGGCAGAAGGAGCAAGTATTTCAAAGGCTCTGAGGTGAGAATTAGTTTGAAACTGAGTGTGGCTGGCTTCCAAGGCAGTGTCCAAAAGGGAAAGTAGGACCCATGGAGCAGGGAGAGGTGAAACCATGTGTGTTTGTGCAGGCCATGATAGGGAGACCGGCTTAGTATCTAAAATGATTTATGGTTTTTTTAAAAAAAAATTCTCTTGGTCCCAGTGAGAATGAAGAGTGGATTGCTACGGGTGTAAAGAGAGCAAGGAGGGGTTCAAGACATGAAGCACAGCTTTTGTCCTTCAAAAGCAGTAGCATTAGAATGTGGAGTGCAGAGTTGCAAACTGTTACAGACCAGTAACACTGAAAGTGCTTTGGTTTTTCATCTGGCCCAATTGCTTTTTTTACATGTAGGAAAATCAGCCCTGACCAGGACAAACAAAGTGATTTGTCCACACATCCGAATTTTTAGTTAGCTGCAGCTGAAAGACTTAAGCAGGGCCTGGAGTGCCAGGAGACCCTCACTCAAAGGCCCCACACCCTGAGTATGTGGGGACTCACCACATCGGGGTGGGGAGGTTTCTGCAATACGGCAGGGCACAGCCAGAGACAGACAGTAGCAGGGAGTGGAGTCCTTGTGCCCTTCTAGCACAATGACTTAGCCTGTCTCAATTGTCCACTTGGGGGTGTTTGCCAAAGGGAGGAAACATGAGTCCATGACTGACCCAACTGGGGGGCGAGTATCCCAGAGAGCTCACCCCTGGCAACATCCTTTGACAACCACTGGGCTTCTAGGAAATCAACCTCATGATAAACGTCAGGATGTGTGTCAAGATTCTGTCTGTTCTTTCATCAGAAAGGTATATGAAAGCAGAAAAATATTAAAATAAAAAAGAAATGTTTTGAATAAGGAACTAGTTAAATTATGCACATCCTAGGTCAGCAGTCAACTGGTTTACCTTGTGTGGTTCTACAGGCTGTTCTTATAAATCATCTCGGTTGGTACTCACGCTCTACCTGTTGTTCAACACTTTGAGTGCCACTCTGGTAATGGAATACGTGAATGATGGCACAGTGCACAGCCATTAGAAAGATGGCTATTAAATTACTTGGGAAAAACTCATAATACATTTGTAATTGGCAAAATGTAAGTTATAAACCATCAGGACCCATTTTGTTAAATCTATATAAAACTTATGTTCCTGCCAAATATTAAAAATGACTTTTATTGAGTGGTAGAATGACGGGTGGTTTTTATTTCCCACTCTTTGGTCATCGATATTTTCTAAATTTTCAATAGGAACATATGAATAACTTTTGTAATAAACAAGAAAATTTCTTTATAATATTTTACATGCTATTCTTTAGAATTGGGCAGCTTTTACAAGTGGCACTAAGCTAACTAAACTCCTGTTTTTCCTAATATGGCTTATGACTCACAGCTGCCACCAAGATGTTGGTTAGCATTGTGAGAATTAAATGACTACATTCTCTGAACCAAAATAGAAACATTGGCAGAGAAGTACAGGAGTACCTGTTGGAACACTATGAGTAAATTCTATGATGATTCAGCTCTGGAAAACCTAGGTTCCCCATAGCGATGGACCCCATACCCTAGTCCAAAAGGAAATGTTTTAGGCCATCAGAAGGGATGAATTCATGAATGAGTCCTTGCTGGGTACTGGTATACACAAGGCTTCGTTCAGGATATTTTTAAATATGGAATTTCATTGCTACAACCTCCCTAGGAGGCAGGGATTATTAAGGAGGCTTTATAGATAAGGAGGCTAGAATTGGGAGGATTTGCATGATTTGGCCCACGGCACACAGTAAGAGTTGGAGGCCAGATTTAATGTAAGAGCCAACTCTTTGTACACAAGCAAAATGGCCATTCCTGTGCTTGTCAGCCAGGTTGGGGGAACACAACAGCTGACTCTAATGTGTGTTGTCACCCTGCCCCAGTGTCACCTTAACCTTAACTCTGGATTTGTTATCAATTGAATGCATTAATGGGCACATGTCATTTATTCTCCCTGGACCTCAGTTTCCTCATCTGTAAAATGTGACAAGAAGGTATTTGAGGTAAACAAATTCTAACATCTCATCAGTCTCAAAAAATATAGAATTTAGATGAGATCTAAAACCTTCCCATCCTGTCTCCCACCTCCATGAACAGCTATGCCAAAGCTCCCTATCTGTTGACTCAGCCAGAAGAACCATCTTTAAGGGGCACAAAGAAATCATTAGCCACTATCTTTCTGGGTACTAATAGTTAATTCCTGAATCGAATGTCACCTTGGACAGCCCGGTGATGGATGAGAGAGATCCAGCTCTGACCCGGAACAGTTTTACATTGCAAGCTTTTTTTTATCCTTTTCTTTACAGATGTATAGTCAATACTTAAGCTTTTCCATGATATAAGGCTTGTATTTTTCTGGGCTCGATGTAACAAAGGACTCTCCAAACAATCAGTGACACCGTAAGTTAGTGCTGCTTTTTGAAATAGTTCTTTAGAATCTCTGACTTCATTGGGAACAGTGAAATCAGACACGTTAGCTGAATACTCTGCCAGAAATGCATGGAGAAGATGTAGAATGTTTATAAATGAACATCCAGTGATGTGCACTTGGTAATATCATTCAGAGAGGTAAAAGAAGAGATATTATAAGGGACATTTCTGTTATTTTGTCAAATGGTATTTACCAAAGAATAAAATTTCAACCTATATTCTTGACCTTCAGGGACTTATTTTAAGATCATATGGCTTTTCCTAAACAGCTGAATTATTTAGTGAGATTGAACTGTCAAAGACTTTAAAATAAAGCCCACCAAAATACCAGCCACTCTGGAGTGCTACAGCTGTTCGGGCCCCAATCTGCATATTTCATCTCAGCAGACTGAAGTTTGCAACTGAAAAATAGCTCAGAAAATACTTATCACCTTCCATGCCAAACGCAAAAAGGAATTCATTCAGAGCTGAGAATTTGATATAGTGGGTGACCTGTTCCCATGGCGATGCTCAGAATGGCTGATGGAGTCCTAGCTGCATTTATGCCACCTCACCCCTGTTTAGGACACACTTCTGAGAAAGGTTGGCAGCCACTTCCTCAGCAGGCCTTAGGGTCCCAGCGAACTAACATAAGGAGCAAGCTGGAGCACGGCACCCACAGATACGACCATCATGCATAGCATATTTTCAGTGCCTGTAGAAGGATACGTAGAGGTTTAATTTCTACATTTTTTGGACTCAAATAGCGTGAAATCAAAATTTTTAGCTCTAGGGAATTTTTACACGTTACTAGCACCTCACTTTTCCCAAAGCATTGGAAACAGAACCAAGAATTCAAAATTATCCTGTCGTGTGCTGAGTACTCAAGAGGCTTCCTGAATAAATTAATGGCACCTCCCGTAGAGACAGATGATGACGACAGTGGTCAAGGTGATGGTGCTGCTAATGATGGGATGACGATGACAGTGACGGTGACTATCCCATAATCATGGCCAAGATGACAATTGTGAGGTCGATGGTGGTGAAGATACCAGTAATAAGGAAGATGTCGCAGCTATTGATGTGACAGCAAGGATGACGATGATGATGATGATGATCCTAATGGTGGTAGAGGCTTACATTTATCAAGCCCTTCTCATATACCAAGTCATATGCTAAGCGCTTAAGCACCGAGCATCTATTATCTCATTCAATCTTCAGCACCACCCCATGAAGTACATGCTGTGATTTTCCCTTTTTACGGATGGTAAAACTGAGGTTCAAAGGTAGATGGTAAGGAACTTGCCATAGGAAAATACTTCATAAATTTTAACTGTACATTAGAATCACCTGGAAAGATTTTTGTTAAAATCTTGACCCAGAAATTAAGTAACATGGCCCAGGGCACCCAGGTGGTGAGTGACAGAACAGGATTTACAGCCCAGCTACTGGGCGCCAGAACCACACACTCACCTCCCTGTGCAGCTACCCTTGTGAGGAGCCCGACCCAGTGCCCGGGAAGTTGTGATGGTCCTCATTGTTCGTGTCTCTTCGCCAGTGCTGTTTTTAATAATAGTGAGTGGTGAGCTGAAGTATACTGTTTCGAGTAGAGTAGCACATCTTTGTCAGGCAGCGTGCTGAAGCCAGTTTAAATCTCTGTCCACCAAATTAATTTCCGTTTCATTCACAAATTCTGTTACAAGTGGGAATATTCTCGCTGTTATTTTTGCCTGAAGGTATAAAATTCCACCCAAATATTAGCTGCATAAGTGTCTCTAATAGTTAGAAGCCTGAGTCCCTAGAGCTGGGGATAGAAGTAGATGGTGCAACAAGACACTTTGAGTTTTCAAATCAGTCAATGCTTTCCTACTGTGCAGAGAGGCCTTTGAGGAAGACTCTGAAAATGCCCCAAAAGCTTCTGTTCCCACATTTCAGGTAAGAAAGTAAAGCTCTTAAGACATTCTGGCAATGCTTGTCCATGTTCCTAATTCAAAGAGCTGGATTTTTTTTTCCAAATGAAACAACGATAGCTAATTAAGACTTTGCCTTTCAAGGGTTTTTCATGTTCTTAATTTTAAAACTAATATTTTCCATGAGCATGGAGTCTGATTAGACTTGCAGGTATGAGCTTCCTCCACACCAGCTGCTCCTCTCTCATTTAATCCTCATACAACCCCCAGAGCCTGGTAGTAGCGTCCTCATTTTGCAAAGGAAGAAACTGAGGCTGAAAGTTAAGTACATAACTTACACAAAGTTAGTAACTGCATCCTTTTCACCTAGCTAAGCTGTTCTCATGCAAAAGAAAGAAAAGTTATTTCCGAAAGACTTCCTAAGTTTCCCTGCATTGAATTTCTGGCCTGGAAAATCAGATCCTGCCGTTTTTCACACTTGGCCTCAATTTGCTCACACTTCTGTGCTGGGAAGAGGGAGCTTTATCACCTGGCTGCAGACAGGAAGCAGCCAGGATTCCAGACTGATAGCCTTCCCCGCTGCTTAGCATTCCACAGAGGCGACAATGACAACTGGAGGCTAGTAAAGAATTTTCACACGTGGCTTTAATTTCTCCCCACACATTTTTGTTGGCGATAAAGACAATCATGTCTTTCCTTTCTCCACCTTTTTTTTTCTCTTTTCTTTTTGCCTTTAGAATTCAGAAGGGATGTCTGCATCCCTTGGCTGAGTAAAACTGAATAGCTGAGATTTCTATACTTTACAGTTAGAAGCTATGATAAGCATCTAAAATATTGTCACAAGGAAAGAGGAGAAATGTTTAGTGTAGACATATAACTCAAGTGTTCCAAGTCTTCACTGGAGGTGGCATCTGAAGAGACATAGAAGGAGGGACAGGGTTCCTGCAAATCAACCCAGACACCCGACAGTTCGTAGATATCAGCGCATGTTGATGCAAAAAGGCAACTGAAAGATTTCCAAAGAATTATCTCCATCCTTCCTCCCAGAATCTTTTTATGGGGTATAAAAATACACAAAGAAGTATATTAACTAAATTTAGAATTAGGCCCTTAGGCTTAGATGGTCAGCTGAGCCCTTTTAAATGGAAGTTGCTTAATGAGATCGGTTTCCACCACTCAGCGTTAGAGTTTTGTGCCTCCCGTCTTACAAAATAGTTTAAATCATTTTGAGCACCACAGAGGAAAATAAGGGACAGGAAATGAAAATTAGAGAAGAGAGGTCCGTTCTTCTAAACAATGAAAGAAAAACCACCCAGGGATCTGGTACCATTTAACTCTGGGGCTATTTTGTGTTTTTCTCCATCTCTTCTCTTTCTGGCAGTAATCAAAGGGCCAGGAGCTCCGGAAAGAAAGGCCTTCCTGGTAATTAACTTAAACAAGGTTCAGTAGACTTCAATTATCTAGTCTGCCACCACATGCAGAAGTGACTGAGAAAGGAACACTTGGGCAACTTCAGTGACTTCCATGATGACTTCATTAAGGAGAAAATGTAACAAATCCTAACATAAGTCTTTATGCTGTTTGGGCTTTTAAAAAGTTATATCTTTATAATAAAATAAAAGATGCGGACCATGTTTACCCCACCTCGAGTGTTTAGTGAAACATTGTTTCACTATAGTGACATGTTACTGCCACCTGGTGGCGGTGTACCTGTATTGAAGGGGGTTAAGAAGTAAGGAGACAATTTAAATAAAACACATTCATCATCACCACCACCACTTCTACCCCTTTAAAACAAAAGTCTGACGGTAATTTATTTGACAAGATGTTTGATGGACGAGGCAGAGGAGTTAAAGTGGACCTGGCCTATGGAGAGCCTGCCAGTTGGACAAGGCGATGTCTGAGCTGGGCAGGCTCAGATGATATCAGAACTTTAGGAAGGTAAGTGTCATGTCTGTGCTCAGGAAGACTAGTGTGAAACAGACAGGCGGTCCAGAGGCTTCTGCAATAACCCAGACACAATGTGAGAGGATCGAGGTGGTAAGAGTCATAAAGGCAGGAATGTAAAGTTAGAAATAACAGGTTTTTTAAATCAATTACATTAAACACCAACTGTATGGCAGGCACTCTACGAGGCCTTGAGTGGCTTACAAAACTGAGTAAGACCAGTTCCATCTCTCCAGAACCTCCCCTATGAAGTTGTGTTCATCCAACTTCTAGCCCTCACTTTGATTCACTCTGTGGTCTCAGCATGTTGCTCCAGCTTTCTGGGCCCCCATTTGCTCATCTATGATGAGGAAGTTTGCAAAAGCCCTTTTGGCTCCCACACCCCCACGAGAGTTTGCCTGGAGCAGATGTTTCCAAGGGAAAATGGCAGCATGCTAGAGGCTGCCTGGTTCTGAATGGGAGACAACGGAGCCAAGCAAGTTAAAAATCTTTTTTAATCCCGAGGTCCAAGACTAGCTATGGAAAGTAGGCAGGAAATGTGGCATCAATGATATCTAGAGAATCAGTAAGGAGGGGCTTATTTGCAGATAAAGAGGAAATAAAACCAGAGCAGGTGTACAGATACCATCATGGCAGCTAAATGTGAAAATGCAGAGATCCAAGACCCTGATTTCATTTCAGAGGAGAAAGCAAGAATGGAGAAAGATCCATAGTTCTGTGCATAACCGAGGGTCAGAGGACAGCCTGTAGTGTCCCAGCCACCTGCCTGCTGTCCCTTAGCTGTGTGCCCTCGGACAAGGTACTTAACATCTCTGAGCTTCACTTTTGCCACTGCATAAGGCAGCAAAATGATAGTGCCTCCTCACAAAGCTGCATTGGGTATTCCAGGGGTTGATATGGAAAGAGGAGCCCTGTGAGCTTTCAGTGCTGTCATGGCTGTTCTCCTTTCCTCCTCCTCCTCCGTATTTATAGACGTGGTGAGCTTTCCCAGGGAGAAGTGGCAGGGAGCAGAGTGAGAGGATGTGTCTGTTCCTGCAGGAAGTCCCAGTTGGGGAGGATGAACTTGGGACAGGAACAGAGAATGGAGTTTGGAGGAGGAGGGGAGTTAGGTTTGTTCAACACGTTGGTTCTAAAGAGCAGCCTGTGAAGACTACAGGCTACTTCACGTGGACACCGAGGCGACCACAGAAGGGACGGACAGGGAGGAAGCAATGCCTCACAGTTCCCACAGCCTGGCAGACCTCAGCAAGAGGGAGAACTGGGTTCATTTTAGACGCCAGAGAATCGATCAAGGGCGACCTGTGTGTGTTCTGCGGGCTGAGGCTTCCACATTTACCTACATTGTAAGTTTCTTACATTCCTCGGGACAAAATAAACCAGCCCTGATGCCATCCATTTCTCCAGTGGTCTATAATGATCTATGATGCGTCTTCTCAGTTAAAATGTCAAGCCCTCAGGGATGGGGCCCTGGGTGCTTCTTTGAGACCCAAAGTGAGAGCGTGGTCAATACAGGTAAATGATGAGTGTGGTGGTAAAGATCTGATGGTGCCAAGAGGGAGTCACCCGACAGGCAGGAACCACTGAAGTCCCTGCCCCTGGGCACAGGAGACATGGCCGTCCCGCCTGATCACACATCTTGGCCACGTCCTTCGGGGCCCAGGTACCACTCTAACACAGAGCAGGAATGTGTTGACTTTTTGATACAGTGCCTCTAAATATCACTCCAAGTATCAAAACAGAAATTATTAATAATTCTCTCCGTTAGTCACTACGAGCCTGGATTTTTAATCCTTGGCATTTCCCTTCTACCAACTGTTCTTTCAGAGTCTTTTGTAGCTCTGAGTACACGGCACCCAATTCTCATGTCATCTTCCCGCAGAACACAGTGCCGCCAATACTCATGGTGCAGACAAGGCTCTGGGGCCAGTGTGATGGTTTCGAATCTCTCTTCTGCAACTCGCTCACCATGTGATCTCGGACAAGTCATTTATCCTCACTGTGCCTTGGTTTCCTCGTCCATAAAATGGGGACAGTAGTGCTGGGGCCTATTTCACTGGGTTGTTTTGAAGAGTAAATGAGTTAATGCAAGTGAACTAGAGCACACACCAGAGCCTGGTGCATGGAAAGTGCTGTATAAGTTATGGTTATTGTTGGGTTTTTTTTTTTTCCTTATTATTCTGAGCAGAACTCTAATAGAAAGAAAGAGCACTGGACAACTGAATCACAGGTCCTCACTAGGAGGGCAGAGACAGGTAGATTACCGCCCCCAACTCTTATCCGTGGGCATGCAGAGATAAGTACAACAGCAGTGGGGAGCTTGCTAGGGAAGGCAGACGCGCATGAACCATTACGACTGCCTGGAGTGACTCTCTGCCAGGGGGATGGATGGAGTGTGCATTCCCAGGCAGCTCCTGCAGGGAAGTTGTGTGATTCCCCCAAACCCACCTGTGAGCCCTGTAATCCTGGATGTTCTCTCTTAGACACTTGGGCTCTGTTCTTCCAAGATTGAACTCCATGGGTGTGTCATGGAGCATAGCTATGCATTAGAGTCACATGGTCTTGGGTTAGACTACCAAAAAGTGACTCAATGCCTCTGAGCCTTCGTTTGCTCATCTGTAAAATGGTTGGGGGTCAGGGGGGCAATTTTCTGACGGGATCCTCACGAGGATCTATGTGAAGGGTGGTATCTGATTCGTTAGCTGGACTTTGCATATTTTATAGGACTAGCCAATATAGCCATAACTTATTTTATTGAATCAAAGACAATTTTGAAAATCAAGTTTTATATTGAATGTGATCAGTAGAGTTTAGGACCTAAAATAATAGTTCTCAAATGTGCACATGCATCAGCATTGCCTGGAGGGCTTTGTGAGAATCCAGGGGGCTGGGCCCCCCCCCCAGAGTTGCTGATTCTGTCGTTCTGGGTGGCCCCTGGGACTCTGCATGTCTAACAAGCTCCCAGGTGAGACCACTTCTGCTGGTCTGGGGCCCACACTTTGAGAAACACCGACTTCAGGGAATTCTATGCTTCTAGTGCAGAAGAGAATCATTTCTCTTCTTACTGATATTTTTCTTCTCCTAATTTTTATTTTCAAACTTGAAATTTTTATGTTTGAGGTTGATTTAAAATGGAGACTTCCGTTTATCCGGTACGTGTGCGAATTGGATCCAGCTCAGGGCTTTTGCTCTTCAGGTTAATCTCACTGATCCCTGTGGAACCATGAGTGTGTTTCTGATTCTCTATTCGTAGCAAGTTGAGGCTCACAGGCCCAGTAAGCCCTAATGTCCTGTGCGCTCCCCACTGCCCAATCACATGACAGGCGATACAGTTCCATTCAAGGTTCCGAAAATATGATTGCTCATAAGACTAGAGAGAGAAAAGTTATTTGAAATAGTTTCATAAAAATTAATGTTTATAATCAACCTTTTGACAGTTGGTAGAATGTCAATAATTCAGATAACATTGTGTTTGTTATTTTATTGTGTATATGATTGAGCTGCCCATAATCAGTTTCGTGAAACCTGATTCCTACATAAGATGATTCATTCTTTCGTTTTATTTACTCATTTGTTCAGCAAGTGTTTATTGATTATCTACGTGGTGCCAAATTCTATGCTAGGCTGTGAAAACAGAGACAAATATAGACATCATCTGTTCAGCCAATAAAAACTTTGTGATGAGTTTTTAGTTAAGGACAAAGGCATCTATGATCATTTTCGTCATGTGGCACCTCAGTTACCTGGTGAGTTTTGTATTTGGTTGTTTTGTTAAGGGATGGTGCTTATTTCCTACCAAGCAACCCTGGTAAGCAAATAATAATATCTAACAGCCAGATTTGTTGGGTTCCTCCAAAGATAAAGAAGATATTTTTAAAAGCTTATAATTAAATAGAAAAATTAAACATTTAAAAATATGTGTACAGTGCAGTGTGATGAGGAACAATAGAAGTAGCTCCGTAGGAGAAATGATTTCTTTGTGATACGTAAAGAAGTCTTCCTGGATGAGGTGATACCAAAGAAGAGTTTGGAAAGGGGAAGTATTGTTCTCACAGTAAGTGTCAGTTTCAGTCTGTTTCCTCTCATTTGGCTCTAGGAAGGCTGGGGTTCACCAGATCGAGACTCATGATGACACAAGGGCTTAAGTACAAGTCCAGCAGGAGAAACACAGCTCTGCTGCTTTCTAGCTGTGTGCCTTTGGCCAAGAGCACTTACTTTTTTGAGCCTCCCTTTCCTCATTCAAAAATGTGAATTCCATTACATCTCACACAGGATTATTGAAAGGAATAAATGAAATAGTGTTTGAAATCTGACATGTTATAAGCACTTAATAAAATTATAGTTGCTTTAGTTATTTTTCATTTGCACAAATTTATGTGGTGCATGTGTAATTTAGTTACACATGCAGAGACTGCAGAGAGGTCAAATGGAAGCTTTGAAGGTATCCATCACCCAAGTTATGCACATTGCACCCATTAATTTCTCATCCTCTTTCCCCTTCCCCCTTTTGAGTCTTCATTATCTATCATCCCACTCTCTAGGTCCATGTGAACACATTTTTTAGCACCCACA
Organism: Mirza zaza; assembly: GCA_008750895.1. NCBI lineage: Eukaryota > Metazoa > Chordata > Mammalia > Primates > Cheirogaleidae > Mirza > Mirza zaza. The sequence continues at coordinate 67,961 of VSMD01074527.1, read as the reverse complement.
TATGAGTGAGAATGTGCGATATTTGCTTTTTTGTGCCTGGCTTGCTTCACTGATGATAATGTCCTCTAGTTCCATCCATGTAGCTGCAAAAGGCATGATTTAATTTTTTATGGCTGAATAGTATTCCATTATATATAAGTACACACATATGTACCTATGTATGTGTGTGTATACACATACATTTTCTTTATCCATTCATCTGTTGATAGACACAGGTTGATGCCATATATTTGCTATTGTAAACAGTGCTACAATAAACATGTATGTTCGTCAGAGATACTGGTCTGTAGTACATTGTAATTCTGTAGTACATGTAATTCTGTTCACATTATGTTCTTGTCTGGTTTTGGTATCAGGGTGATACTGGCCTTAAAAAACAAGTTAGAGAGAATTGCCTCCTCGATTTTGGAATAGTTTCAGGAGGATTGGTATTAGTTCTTCTTTGTAGATTTGATACAAATACAACTCTGAATCCATCCTATCCTGGGCTTTTCTTTATGGGGAGATTTTTTATTACTTTTTCAATGTTGCTGCCCATTATTGGTCTGTTCATACTTTCTATTTCATCCTAGTTTAGTCATGGGAGGTTATATGCTTCTAAGAATGTATCCATTTCCTCTAGGTTTTCTAGCTTCTGAGCATATAGCCATTCATAGTAGTCTCTGTTGATCTTTTGTATTTCTGTGAGATCAGTTGTAATATCTCCTTTATTTCTGATTTTATTTGGATTCTTTCTCTTCTTGGTTAGTCTATCTCAGGGATCCTCAAACTTTTTAAACAGGAGGCCAGTTCACTGTCCCTTAGACCGTTGGAGGGCCAGACTATAGTTAAAAAAAAACTATGAACAAATTCCTATGCACACTGCACATATCTTATTTTGAAGTAAAAAAACAAACGGGCAAAAGCACCTGCATGTGGCCTGCGGGCCGTAGTTTGAGGACACCTGGTCTACCTAGAGGTTTATCAATTTTATTTATCTTTTTGAAGAACCAGCTTTTTGTTTCATTGATCCTTTGTATTGTTTTTTTAGTCTCTTTTTCATTCAGTTCTGCTCTGATCTTTGTTACTTATTTTCTTCTGCTGATTTGGGGTTTGGCTTGGTCTTGCTTTTCTAGTTCTTTGAAATGCATCATTAGATTGGTAATTTGTAATCTTTCTACCTTTTTGAGGTAGGCATTTAATGCTATAAACTTCCCTCTTAGCACTGCTTTTACTATATCCCATACATTTTGATATGTTGTGTTTTCATTTTCATGTATTTTAAGAATTATTTTATTTCCATCTTAGTTTCTTCATTGACCCAGTGGTCATTTGGGAGCATGTTGTTTAATTTCCATGTGTTTGTTTAGTTTCCAATGTTCTGTCTGGTCATAGTTGTCTGTTCTCGGTTCTTGGTATGCTCTTGGCTGAATAATGACCAGGCACACCAAAAGCAAGGCAAGCATGAAATGAGGTTTACTGAGGAAGGAGGACAAGATAGGTTTACAGAACAAGAGCAGGATACATTTGCCACAGACAACAAATGGGCCCCCCCATGGTAACAAAAGGGCTCTGGTTATAGTCTGGGGTCCTGTTTTATACTGCCTGGATTGAGCCCTTCTCGTGGTGCAGACGTCACCACTGAACCACTTTGATGGACAGTTAACAACATGATAATTAGCCTTAGGTTACTTACTCCAGGTCACTGAGAGTGGGAAGTCCCTTGCTATCTATCTAACAGTTCCTCTTAGTATTGCTTTGTCGTTTTATTCCACTGTGGTCTGAGAAGATATTTGATATGATTTTGATTTTCCTGAATTCATTGAGGCTTGTTTCGTGGCCTAACCTTTGGTCTATCCTGGAGAATGTTCCATGTGCTGATGAAAACCATGTATATTTTGCAGTTGTTGGGTAGAATATTCCATAAATATCTGTTAGATCCATTTCATTATTATAATTATCACAGTGTTGATGAGTGTCATATGATACAAAGAGGATCGAATCGGGTCTGGGAAATTAAGCCTATTTTTGATCTGCATATCTGTTTAATGGTGGCGTCCTCAGAGCCTTCCATATACAAGGAGCATTGTGAATCAGTGGGGGCTATGTTTTCTGCGGTATTCTCGAACTTGCTTGAAAAGAAAACCCTTTATCCACTAAGCATGTGTGAGATCTGGAGTTCCACATGTCACTTGGTTCAGAGCCTCCCCAGATTAGCCTGCTCTGCCCAGGGAGCTACATGTTCCAGATAATGGCGCTACCTCCGTAATCCATGGTTGAAAGTTTACCATGAGTCTATGGTGCCAGTTCAAAATGGTGCCATGGTGTGCTTCCTGCTTTCCCAGGCAGGGTGTGCCTGTAGGTCCCTTCTGAGGAACTAGGTTTTAGAGATCATCTCATCCTTATCTTTGTATTTAACCTATTGTGGCCTCTCAGAGACTTGGGTGGGCCATTGTAACTATGTGGAAAATTGATTCAATTTGTGTACCTTGTGAAACACTAGGAGATTCTCAAAAAGAAGCCCAACTGGCAACTGCAGGTATACAAAACAGGTTTATTAAAGGATGGAAATTCACTTCAGGACAGGAACTTCTGCTTTTAGAAAAGATCAACCAGAGGACACCTTTAAATTACATACTTCCCTGGGCATAGCTTGGGTGTCTTAGAAACTGATTCAAGACTAAACTCTATTTTGTATGCATGATACACATTCCCAAATAAGCCCCAAAGAAATCAAAGTGACAATTTGACTTATCTTTTTTTAATTCAGAAAATACCTTTTCAATATTGACACTAGAAATCAGCCCTAATTATTCTACTGTGACATTGCTATTTTTATGTCTTTTCTTCTAATCTGTATCTGTTTGCATCTTACTGTGTCATACATTTTACTTTTTACTTATGTCATAAGCATGTCCCAGATTGCTACACAGTCCTGATGATTATAATCTTTAATGACTGCATAATGGTCCATCAAGTAGCTGAGCCTAATTTATTTGGCCATTTTCCTATGGTTAAACATCTAGGCCATTGATTTTCAGACATTTTTAGCTGCAGAAACTGTGTTTTAAGAAACTCTATGTAGAACCCGGATATGTTCTATTGATTGTTCGCAAATACTTGAGCTTATTTAATTTTCAAAAATAACCTATGAAATAGGAACCATTACTGTCCCACTTTCTAAGGTGAAAATTGATGCTCAGATTCTAAAGTTTGCTCAAGATCACAGACCTAGAAGATTATGGACTTGGTACATGAACCCAGGTATCTGTAATTTGAGAGCACAGATTCTTGATTAGTGTGCAGTACAACTCAGACCATGTGGGATGGGACAAGGGAACTTGTGTGACCTAAGCAATTCACTAGAAACCCCCTCCAAACCTTCTCATCACCAGTGGTAGCTAGACATACGACCAAAGACAAGCATTTTCTGAGCATATAAAATGCAGGTTGCTGAGCCCGGCATGAACGCTGGTCTACCATAGGCTTGGGGGATGGACCCCCAGGTTCTACCCATTTCTGCCCTGTTTGCCCATTTGCAGTCTTGTCTCTTTGGCTTCCAAAGCTACTCTCTTCAACGATTGTGTTGTGCACTTGAGTGCACCTTCTGGATTTTCTTCTTCCCCAAATATTTGCTTTTGTGTATTCCCAGTTGGAAACTTCAGCCATTGCCACAAGTGGCTCTTTCACATGCTATTCTCTGCTTCCAGCTGCCTTTTCCACAAAGACTGGTATCAGCAAATCCCTAGATCACTAAGAACCTCAAGCTTTGCAATTTGTCCCTCTTCAGAATCCTTTATGCCAGTGGCTTTAGGGGAGTGGGTGGCCACCTATACAACTGTTCCTGCTTTCAATTAGCTTTCATTTGTCGCTGAAAGTGCAGACCCAGGGCAGCATCCCTTTTCGTTAGTGATGCAGCTTTCCCTGTGGACAAGTTTCCCTTTCTTTCTCTGTGCTAGCTAGAAACACATTGCTAATTAAATCTCACTTTCCATAGCTCTGGAAAAATGACAAGATAGTGCCTCCAATTAATTTCTTAGGCAGTGTTGAGTAAAAGGCATGTTGCATCCTGTAAAGACAGTAAGGCTAAGAAGTGGGGTCTCCCCCTGCATCCTGCATCTTACCCTGCTGTCTTCAGGGAGGCTGAAGTCATTCTCAGCCTTTCTTGCCTGTGTGCCAGCTGCTCGCCCTGGCTTGCTGAAGGTCAGGAAATCTACATTCCTTCATCTGCCCAACACTGATGGACAGTCACCTGTGTGCCAGGCACTGTGTGCCTCCCACTGGTAATGTGACAGCAAACAAAGCAGACACTGCTGTGGAGACACTGCCAGACAAAACAGGGATGTCAGGATGTGGCAGCTTCAGGTACCTCTGAATGTTTTACAAAATCGAATGTGCCAGGGCCAACCATATGAAGGCAGAAAAGAGATTGGTTGAGAAAACTGGGGTCCCGTCTTAGGTAATGGAGATACAGAAATAAATCAACATGGCCCTGGCTTGGGGGAAACCCACACTCCCACATTCTGTTGACAAAGTCACCTAAGAGATCAATTGCAGTGCAGCGTGCAAGGTGCCATGACAGCAGAATGCACAGGGGACTGTGGCTTTGTGGAACGGGGTGTTTTGGCCTTTTGTGAGTTCAGAGGTAGCTTCAAGGAAAAGTAGATCTTGAGCCACTTTCAAGAGTTCACCAAATGGGCTAATGGAAAGCAGAATGTTTAAGATGCTGAGAATATTATATGCAGAAGTCCAGGGCAGGATATGTTTAGGGAACAGTGATGTATTAGAAATGTATGTATTAGAAATAAACATTAGGGACTATACCTAGATCCGCTTCTTCTCATGCACTTGACACCTGGTTCTTTGAGTTATCTCTTTGCTGGACTGTTTATTTATTGTTTACTTATTTTTATTTCAGTCCTTTAAATTACCAAATTAAGTCATGCTCGTGGCCACAGCTCAAGGACAGAAATGACTAAATTAAAATGAACACTTTCACCTCTTCCAGTTCTCCCTAACATTTCCCAACAGTATTGCCCTCGGCAATTTGTGTATGTTCCTCTACAGACATTTTCCTTTTCTCATATATACATACACATCTACAGACAGGGCTTTGCTTTGTTTTGATTTGATTTTACAAAACGGTGGAGTTACAGAATGCAGTTTATCTTATAACTCTTTCCCCTGCCCCATGAAAAAATTGTGATCCTCTTTCCATGGCAGTACAAATTCTCATTATTTTTTTTAATAGGTACTGTACCCCTGTGATTTATTTACCCATTTCCCATTCTCAGCCTTCTTCCTATTGTGTTGCCAACATGAGCCACCCAGCGACAATCTTCTGCATATACTATTTTTCCATACTGGCACTTTTCAGTCTTAATGGTGGGATTATTATTTCTGTTATTCTGTCCCTTGATCCTGGGCCACAATACCTATTGTCTCTTTCTATGACCCAAACCAAGTCTAATGACATTTCAGTTTCACAGCACCAACCAGCAAGGAGAAAACAGCCACCAGAGACTGCCTCTGGATGTTGTCAAGAAAAGGAGGAGTGTCATGCGAAAGCGGTATCTATTTACAGATGATGAAATGTCAATTTTCATGGAGTTTGTCTTTTTATTTGATATCTCAACTGTCAGTCCCGATATAAACACTTGTGTTTTTTTCCTCTATGACTAATCTAATTTAAATACCAAGATGGCCAACAGCACAATAGCAACTTTTTTATTTTTTAAATACAGAAATATTATGGACAAGCTTCCCACGTTACAAGTTTATAAAAAGAGGGGAAAAAAATTTTTATCTTAGTGAAACTAACAGAATTTAGAAAAATCTACTGGCGTTTTATCCAAAAATATTTTGTTGGCATTGGGACGTAGCAGTGCCATGGATAAGAAACCCACCTTGGTCACCTTTTGATGCTTAATGAGCCTTTCTTCTTAGCATGCATTCCAATGGGAGAGCGGACAGAGTAAATATGATTAAATTATCGGGAAGAAACACATGACTATAAATAATTGACTCTGTCATGTTTCATGAGCCTTAACCTCACCCTTCAGAATGTTTATTTCCTTTATTTCAAAATGTTTATTTACTTTTCTCCATGGACTTTAATTAATTTTGCCTTTGGCTTATAAACAGGTGAGACTGAAAACTTTTTTATTTGCATTTTTATCTTGAAGCGAGCTAACTAATTAAACTTTTCAATTTGGTTTCATTGTGCTTTCACAGAGCCATATAAAAATGGCTGACAGAGGCACAGATTTGTGACTGTTTTTCCAAGGAAGAAGTAGGAGGAACCTTTGGAAATTAGGATGGTTTCATATACATGCTAAAGGTAAAACCTGCATTAAGCTTCTCTTCATCATAGGAAGAAAGATGAGCAAACAACTCAATTACAGAAAATGGTAAAAGGAAGGAAGGGTCTAGAAACTAAAACTACAAACCAGTGAGCTTCCCATGAGTCCCACAAAAAACACAGGGTGAGTGAAGATAGAAATGTACTGTGAGCATCGTAGTTTTCACTAGTGTTACTCACTGTCAGGAAAGAGGAACACCCAAGCCATGCTGTGTATATAGATTTTAGCCTGGTACACAACACATTCTTCCATGAAATCTTAGGGATTTAAAAAAAAATGGGGACACCTTTTTTAAAAAAAGGTAGAAATTCAAGGCGCTGTCTTAGAAAAGATATTTGTAACACATTTAATTGACAAAGTATTAGTAACAAGATTATATAAAGAACTCATAAACTCAATAAGAAATAAAGTGAAAAAAGTAATTTAAAAGTGGCTTGGAGATATAACATTTTACAAAATAAGAAAAATAAATAACTAATAAATGTATAAAAAGCTGTCCGAACTCATTGATCATCAGTGAAATTCAAATAACAAATAGATCCAATTAGATATAATTTTATGTCTACCCAATTAGTAAATATTAAGTCTAGAACTATCAAGTGTTGGCAATAACATGAGAAAACAGAGACCCCCATTGCATGCTGTTGGGAGTGTAAATCGGAAGAATAGTTTGTCGCTATCTACCAAAGTGAAAGATGTGCAGCCTATTCCAAGGAACCTGGGCACAGGAACAAGACCTTTCACAGAAGCATTGCTAGCAGTAGCAGAAAATAGGAATTAATCTACATGCTCACTGACAGAACCACAGCTAAGTAAAGGGCAGGGCAGGCATCTCACGAACTATCCTAGAGCAGTGGCAGTGGAACTCCAGAACATGCGAGGATGTGAAAAACAGAGTTTGCAGAAAAATGCATTTCTATACGAATGATTCCATTTAGAATTCAGAAAGCATGAAAGTTCAAAAAGTTCAAAACAGTTCAAAAACAGATAAGTTCAAAAACAGATAAGGAGTCAAACTCTGAAGCAAAACAATGGATAATAGATTTAAAATTCCAGGTAGCCATTGTCCTTGGAGGGAAGATGGGGTCTGACATCTAGGAGGAGCAAGCGCACAGTGGCAATAGTGGCATCGAAATGTGATTTCTCGAGTTGGGTGGTAGGTACAAGCATTGATTGCATTATTTCTCACACTTTGCTATATGTCGTATGTGCATATGTGTACATATTTACATATATACACATTCATGTATACACATATATTCCTGTGTATATATGAAATAATTTTAAAAATAAAAGAGAAATATGAGCTGTATAACCTATATCAGGCACTAACCTTATTCAACATTTATGTCAATAACTTATTAAAATCATAGTTCATCCAGAGTAGATGAGGGATGACAGATGATTGAATTAGGTTTCCTGAAAGGTGTGTATAAGCTGCAGCCATGAACTGAAGATTGAGTGGAACAGAGATGAAGATACAGTTTCCCCCTGAGATTCTTAAAATCCAGCTTACTAAATCAGAGTGAGCCCCCCTATGTATGTTAAAGAGCAATTCACATGAAATCAATGTTGGTGTCTTAGTTGACCACAAGCTCAAAAGGAGCCTTCTGTACAAGTGCCTGCCCAGAACGCTAATTTGCACTTTAGGGACAGTGGTCATCTTACCACAGCAAACATGGATCAAGCCATATCTTGCGTATTTTGCCTCCAGAACCTTGATTTGAATAGGAAGTTGACACATTGTAGCATGGTCAGAGGACGGTGACTAGCAGTTAAAGATAGACCAGCTTATAAGTTTTTGGCTCATCAGAGGAGGATATGGAAGAATCGGAGCAGAACTAGAGGTTTCTAGAAGATTGACTGTGGCTCAGTGTGCCCAGGATCTCAACAGAGTCAGACATATAAACACACACACACACACACACACACACACACACACACACACAAAGCAGTGGGCTGCCTTGTAGGGGATGAGCAGAGGTCCCTGAGTGTGTTTAGGTAGAGGCTGGACACCTCACTCTCCCTACAGGTGTGCTGAAAGGTGGGCTCCATGGCTATGACATCCCTTCCACCTCATGGCTCCCACGAGTCTGTAAGAATACCAAAAGAGAAGTCACAGGGAGAAAGTAGGAAACCATTCTGGTTTAACAGAGCCCGAGTGGGAAACGTGGGCAGCACGTGGCCAACACCCATGTTCAGTAACCTCCACACCTGCCTTGCAGTTCCCTGGAGCAGCAGCCACCACCCTGGAGGTAAACCCTCACCAGTTCAGCACGACCTATGTCTGCTCCCCATGTCCCTGAGCTGCTATAGCTCAGTATCCAGCTGTGGACAAGGAAAAGAACTTGGGTTTGGGAGTCTCAAGACCTGAGATTGAATCTCCCCCATCCTTTTTTTGATGACATAGTCTCAAATCCTTTCCAGTCTTCCTCTAAGTTTCAGTTTCCACGTGTTTAAGCAAGTGTCAGAGTACTCATTGCATAACGTAGTGAGATTAAGACATAGCACTCCTTTCCCATACCCAGCCCCAAAATCATGAATAAGAACATTTCTAATATCATTCATTCAATTCAATAGAATTTTTGTGATATTACATCCCAGGTACCCAGTGGCCTCCTAAGCATTGGGAAGATGCCTGTAGAAATGGTAAGCGGTCCTCTCAAGGAGCCCTGGTCTAGTTGCTGAGACTGACCACGCAGCAGATGATTACAACCCCATGTGCCAAGGACTAGGGTGATGATAACCATGGGGACAGGCAGGATCAAAAAGGGGGAATATTGAACCTTGCCTCAGGGAGGAGGTTGGTACAGACTTTCCAGTGTCCTGAAGGACAAGCAGAAATTATCAAGATGATGGAGGACTGGCATTGGGGGGGAGGAGTGGCACAGTATAAGAGTCCATTGCCGAATGAACAGCATGTGCCAAGGCCAGATGTGAGAGAGCGTGGCCAGTCTGGGGAAGTTCAAGTTCAGTGCATCAGCCAGGATCAGCAGCTTATGCTGCTATAGCAAACGACCCCCAAAATGCAGTGACTTGCAATAAAAACAGTTCATTTCTTCCCATTACTCATGCCCAGCAGGGGCTGTTTGGGGGCTCTGCCCCATATCACCCTATGTCTGGCACTGAGGTTTTCCAGGACACTGGCAGTGGCCATGCCGAGGGGAAGACAGCACAGCACATTACACCCCAGCTCTTGAAGCTTCCACTTGAAAGTGGCACGTGTCACTTCTGCTGACGGTTCATAGGCCAGAGTGAGTCACTGGGCCACACCTAAGTCCAACAAGGGAAGCGAGAACGTCCTTCCATGTGGCCGGAAGGAGAGCTGGAAGTGTGTGTTGACAGCAGTGATGACCACCACATGCAGTGCAGCCAGGCCAGGGGCCATAGGGAGGGATGGAGAATGAGAGAGAAACATTGGCCAGACCCTGAAGGTCCTTAATCGTCTGTTCTAGACTTTTTTACTATGTCTACGAAGAGCCATTGAAGGATATCAAGTCTGGTAATGACCCAGTTAGCCCCTCGTTTTACAAATGTTGTATCAGGTACAGCCAGAATAGTGTTCGCTCAGTTGTTTCACAAGTATTTGTGTGGTGACAGAAGACAGACGACGTCTCCATGTTGTTGAGGGGAGCAAGGCTACATCAGTCAACAATGATGATGAGTTGTAGGAATAAAAGTAAAGAAGGGCTAACAAGAGTTCAGAGCCCATTGGAAAGAGAAAGCAAGCATGACGTGTGAAGGAGAAAGGCGTGGACGGGCTGGAAAGCCATCGAGGAGGTAGAAGCATCAGAACTGGGAGGTCTCGTGGAATTGCAAGAGGGCCAGTGAGATGGGCTGTAGGGCAATGCCTAGGGCAGGAGGCTTATATATATATATGAGTTGTATCTGAATTTAGAGCTGGAATAGCTATTTTGAAGCTCTTTGTCCCCATGGACATAGATGTAACACCAACTCTTTTCAGGAGAGTGGGTAACAGACAAGCCACTCAGCTGGTTTATTAAGATAGAAATTTTCACGAGGGCTAAAATAAAGTCAATGGGAGCTGCCTTTTTAATTGACAGGAGCAACTCCTAAAAAGAAAATGTGAGATGCATGATGCCTGTGTCATTGTAGAATTGAGGTATTCCTGAGACACTCAAAGCTGGGCTCCCCATCAGCTAAGAGTGAATTGATGGCCTGTATATGACTTTGTGTGCCTTTCTGTGGGTAGGATGAGATTAAAAGCAAAGTTGCCTGTCTTAGTCCTCTCACTCCATTCCTCACTTTGGCAGTCAGCACAATTCAGAGGTTTGCCAGCCAAGGAACCATCTAACAAAGTCTCTCCTCGCCCTCTCCTGCATCCTTTTGGCACCATAAACTTGAGGTCACTAGTATTGTTCTGTGTACCCTGCTAGGATCACAAACGCTGCAAGATGAGAGGTCACCCAGGGTGATCTGATGGTTCCCCTCCCTGGAGGCAGGATTGTCTTCATCTCTTCCACAGCAAGTGTCACTCACCCTGCACACACACACACACACACACACACACACACATGCTCAGCAGTGGACAGCTCCGTGGCCTCCATGTCCTTCCCCAAGACCCAGCCACTGGTCCTAACTGGGAACCACATGGAATTATGCCGTTTGCGTTTAAGCATGAATTCATTTAAAAATTGAAAGCAGCACGTTCCCATAGTTCCTTTCGTCCTTTGTATCATTCCTCCCCTTTAAGTCTAAAAAGAAGACGTAAGACTTCCAGGCAAGACAGGCCCCATTACTACAACTAATTCTCATGAGGCGCTACCCCTTGCCATCTAGGCAGTCATTTTCCTCTCTCCTCCTGCCTCTAGTTTGTCTGTTTCCCTCAAAAACCACAGGCACTGGGACTCCAGCCACAATCTAAGTAGAGCAATATCCAAGGGCTGGGGTGGAGGGTTATAACACTTCTCCAAAAAATTTATTTCTCAATACAAGAAAGAAATATAACCCGTAACGGTTGACATTCAAGGAAAATATTCGTATCAAGCCCCTTGCTCTCCGTTAACTCAAAAGCCAGTTTCTGCTTAGATGTTTTGTGGTTCAAAGAGAGAAAAAAAATACACTGCGCACATTTGTCTTTCTTTAAAGATTGGAAAGAAGTGAAGAAAAGGCTTGTCTTGTCCGTGTTTTTATAGAAATATAAAGCATGTGTCTTCTGTGACAGAGATATTTCTTTCCCTCTAAACCCAGCTGGCCCGTGATAGAGCTTAAGTGTGAGTAGGTGCCACACATCCGTCTTCCTGAGCCACTTTGTTGCATTTTTTGAAAAGATAACATGGCTTCATCAGGGAGTAGAAATCTTGAGATTTAGGAGCTGGCCCCTCACATGTCTTTGCGAATGGAGCCTAGAAAACACGTCCATCTTCGGCTGACCCCAAGAAGAAGAATTTACGACCCCCGCAGGCAGAGGCCCAGGAGCTGTCTGTCTCTGAGTTAATTCTCAGGAACCTGAGGCCGAAACACCCTTTAGGTGCTGGATGCTCGTGTGTTTCTCATGTGTGGGTTCAACCCTGTTGCTCCTGCCCCCAGCATAGACCCAGTCCTTAGACGCTCAGACTCCAACCCTGGTTGCACTGTACCCCAGCTGTGTGACCTTGAGCCAGACACCTGTGTTTGACATTGACAACACGGGGGTGGTAAGAGAGTCTGCATGAGGTCAGGTGTGTGCGCTGGTACTCAGCGCAGGGCCGAGGGCAGCACACGCAGTCAGTGCGGCGGGCTGAGTCACGGCCACCTGAAGAGATGAAGACTTAATCCCAGGACCTTGTCAATGTGACCTGATTTGGAAAAGGCATCTTTGCAGGTGTGATTAAATTAAGGGTCTCAAGGTGAGGGGAGAGGATTATCCAGGTGGTCCCTGGACGCCATCCCAAGTGTTCTTACAAGAAAGAGGCGAAGGAGGTTAACACAGACACAGCAGCAGCAGAGGGGACATGAAGACAGAGCAGAGAGCAATGCAGCCACAAGCCAAACAATGCAGACAGCCCCCTGGACCTGGGGAGAGCAAGAAACAGATCCTCCCCTAGAGTCCTCAGAGGGAGCACAGCCCTTCCGGCACCTTGACCTTGGACTTGTAGCCTCCAGAACTGTGAGAGAATAAATTTCTGTGGTTCTAGCCACCCAGTTAGTGGTACTTTATTAAGCAGCCCCACAAAATGGATTTGGTCAGTGAAGGGTGAGCCATGAGCATCAATGGAACCTGGTCACACTGTGCACAGCACATGGCAAATCTTCAATAGATAATTGCTCCATGAAATAGTTCACAGATTGCTGCCTTCCTGCCTGTCCTCTTCCTGTCTCTCCCTTCCCTTCTTTTGTTCCTGATGAAGTTTAACTGTCTGCAAATCATCCCCCAGCGGAAGCTTGAATCTCTCGTTTGATTGCCAGCTGAATCCTTTCTTCCATTGCCCACAGGGGATGGGTTTGTGACTGCCCATCATTTGGTAGAATGAGTTGCGTGGGATGCATGAACAGGTGCACGGGACTCGGCAGCTCACTTTGCTGTGTCTTTTCTCTGATGAGGTGGCAATGCTTTTCAATTCTGCTGGGCCATGTCTAAGGCCAGGCACGTGTTTAGGAGATTGAATTCAGCAGTAGAACGTTCAAGAGCGTGGAAGATAGCAGTTCGCATGGTAGGTGCACAGGGCTTTTCAACCCTGTTCTTTTTCAGCTTGAATTGCAAATACAGCCTCAGAGTTCCCAGCTCTTAAAAATCTTTAATGTGCCCACCCTCCTAGCAGAGGGGAGAATTTAAAGATATCCAATGTTCTTGTTTTCCAGGCCATGATACCTCTTTGTGCCCAGTGAATGGGAAAGTTATTCTGTAGAAGAAAATATTTTAAAGGTTTCAATGCTGAGTAATAATAGAATAGTCAGAGAGCAAGCAGGCCTTTCATGGTAATGCAAAAAAAAAAAAAAAAAAAAGAGAATGACCCCACCCAAATCTCAGCTGGGAATAATTAAAGACATTCAGAAGTCACCTTATACCACAGTGACCCACGTTACCCTGCCACAGGATGCTTTCAGTGTGACCTTGAACGTGGTTTTTGGTCATGCTGCAATGTGATTTTGTATTTAAGCATCTCTGCCTCTACCAGTGGAATGTGGCCAGTTGAAGAGCTAGAATGGCCTTTTTCATCTTGCTACCTGCTGCCCTAGCACAGGGCACTCTTACCTCCAGAACCCTCTGCTGCTCCTTAGCCGTGACGTCAGCCAGCTCTCCTGGCCATCCCCCTGCAGGGCTGCAGTGGAAGTTTACAATTCCATCTTGGTTCTTTCATTTAGCCTTGTCTCTCCTTTCTGAAATTCTTCCTTTTAGCCTAGATTCCTCTTCTAACAGGGTACAGTGTTCCCACAGTGTTGTAGGATGATGCATTACCTCAAAGTCACCACCTCTGAAAGAGTGTCCTATGCCTACCCTGCTCATGGCAGGAGGGAGTATCCGATACTGCTACTCCTGCTGCTGAAAGAACCAACAGCCACCACGCGCCACAGGCTCAGCAGACCATAGCCCAGGCCCTGAATGCCACATTCTTTGTGTCTTACTTAACCATCTCAGGTTCCCAACAAGATAGATACTGCTTGAATGAGTTCCCTGTTGCTGCTGTGACAAATTACCACTAACTCCGGGCTTGAAATGCAAATTCATTTTCTTCCACTTCTGGGGCTCACAAATCCGAAATCAGTCCCGTTGGACTAGAGTCAAAGTATAAGCAAGGCTGGGTCCCTCTGGAGGCTGCAGGGGGAGAATCCGTTTTCTTGTTTTCTCTACTTTCCGTAGGTCGCCTGCATTTCTCGGCTCTTAGGTCTCTTCCTCTAGCAGTGCAGCATCTTCTTACGTCCCTCCTTGGCCTCTGCGTCCATCTCCACGTCTCTGACTCTCACCCTCCTGCCCCCTCTCACAAGGACCTGTGACTACATTGGACCCACGCAGATAATCCTGGATCATCTCCTCATTTCAGGATCCTCAATTAATCACATAAGCAAAGTCCCTTTTACCATGTAAAGTAACACAGTTATTCACAGCTTTGGAGGATTAGGATATGGACATCTTTGGGGTTATTATTTTTCTCACCACACTCTTATTACTGCCTTTATAATTGTTTAGTGACCTGCAGCTCAGAGAGGCTGAGCCATGTGCCTGCACCCCGCAGCTACTAAATAGAAAAGCCAGGGTTGGATCTTGGAACCTGGGCTCTAAACCACTACTACCCCAGGAGCTCACCAGAGCAATGCCTAAATGCCCACCTTATTTGCCAAGCTTTTAGCAACTTGCAGGGAAGAGTCAACTTGCAGGAAGAGTTTAATTATCTCTTGAGTCACCCTGTACATGGAGTAGATCCTGGATTATTGTTGAGGCTTAATATTGAGTCAAAATGGCCACCAGCTCCCTTGTAGGATAGTCTACCTCTATTTAGACAACCTAAGATTACCTTTAAAAAAAAAAAAAACAGAACCATTTGGCACTAATCTTGCTTTCATCCAAGGTTTCTCTTCTGCTATATTATCAAAAGTGGAGCCTCAGAGCCACACCCCTCTCAGCTTTTAGTAACAATGATGTTGTCAGGGAACAAAGTCCTAGGCTGAATATTGCATGTATTAACTGATTTAATCCATGCAACAACCCCAACGGGTGAGCACCATTATTACCCCCACTTACCACCATAAACCTCAGGCTCAGGTTTGCCCAAGGTCATGCAGAATTAAGTGGAAGAGCCAGGACTAAAACTCAGGACTCTCAGTCTCCCATGAACACACTCCCAAGCCTTCTGCCTGTTGCCCGTCTGGATGGAGGGCTGGTGGAGATTTACATTGGATGCTGCCCTTTGGTTGCAAGCGATGGAAACCAATCCCAACATCCCTTAGCAAATGGGCATGATGGGCAGATCTCTGGCCATCAGACTTAATAAGAGACTGTGGAAATAAGCTTGGGAAGAGAAGGATCCACGACGACTCTGGGGTCCCAAAGTAGGAACCAGAAGCTGACTTGTAGAAGCGGCAGTGGAGCCAGGTACCACTACTCAGGGGCAGGGGGCTCACAGTTCCATACCCAAGGCAACGTCTAATCTAATGAGCTTGTGTCATGTGCCTATTGGCCCCAGGGTTGGGGAAGCAGTGCCTTTGGTCTCTCCCTGCCAGGTTGTTCCCAAGGGGAAAACATTCCAATCTGGAAAAGTAGTGTCAGTATAAGGTAGAAATACACACACACGCTAGACCTTTAAAACTGTAAAAATGAAATGAGAAAATATCCATACAGAGTATGCCAGAAGCTACTGGACCCGTTCTCCATCTGCTCCTGAACTAAATATGTGCTGAGCACCTACTGTGTGCCTGACCCTGTTCCGTTCAGTGGGGATCACAGGGTGAATCAAATGTGCGTTGTTAAATTTTATGTCTAAATTATTCCGCTAGTGGTGTCCTGATGGCTTGGAAGTGGTAATGCAGCTTGCAAAAGTGGCATTCATGGTGGAGAGAAATGAATCCCAGAAAACGGAAATGACTCTCTGGTTCTATGTGGCGTGGATGGCCAGGGAGAAGCTAAGCCCTACCCCAGGCTGCAAGCCCGGACAGGCCAGAGGATGCCCTCTTAGATCTCAATCCCAACACGTTTAATTTCAGATTAGTGTGACCCTGCTAAAGCTCCTTCATCAAGTTTTATTCTTCATAAAAGATCCATTTCCCTAGACTCATAAAGCAACTCCTTCTAATTCGGTGTTATTTTATAAATACTTTCATTGCTAGTATCAATCACAGGCAGCTGACTTCCCAGCCATAAAACAACAGCTTGCAACATCACCATGTTACCCAGTATGTATTTACTTATCAAGTTGAAGAACACATGTTTGCAAAATCAGCAACATTACAGCTTTACTAGCAATTTGCCGGCACTTTCTTCTCATTGAACACCAAGTCTCAGAAGTGCCATATTTCAGCATCCTGGCTCATTTGTATCTTGTTACTGTAGCAATCACCAGTCCCTTCTCTCCACCCCCATGCAAACCTCCTCGAGCCCCCCATTGATCATACCTGTGGCTTCAGGCAGGTCATTTACCTAGCAGGTATGTTTCTGGAGTCATCTATCATCTGTCCTGCACTGCAACTCAGGGATATAGGTCCTACATGTCCCTTGGGCTCCCAGATGTAGCTTGAAGATGCCACAGACAAGCTGTAGTGGGTCAGGGCAAGGTGCTCAATACCAGATCTGCAGGGGGAGCTCTGGAACATTAATTATTGAAACATTAATTATTGAAAAATGCAATGTGAAATGTGTAATTGACATGAGTTGTGCTAGAGGGGAGTGGGAGAACAGGCCTCTGAGGCCACGCTGCCTAGGTTTGCATCTCGGCTCAGCCACTTGCCAGCTAGATAACTAGCGTGGTTTCACCTCCCTCAGCCTCAGTGTCCCTCTGTGTATAATAGAGCTAATGACACCTGCCTCGGATTGGTGGGAGGATTAAACTATGCAATGCCCCGAACAGCCTATGTGGTGGTGAGACTGTCGTAAAGGTCAAGTCTTCTTCACTTCTGCAGCCACTTTGTTCTCGCAGCCACACAGGATGCTTGTGGGCACTACCCCCCCCCCCAACACCTGCTCAGCCACTTGCCTGCAGTGATCTTGAGCCAGTTCTTTTTAAAAATGGAGATGATCTAATTACCCTGGCAGGGCTGCTGTAAAGACACTTCCTGGCACACAGTGGGTCCACAGTCATCTCCCTCTCCATGGAATTACTATAAAGCCTCCTTCATCATTTACCCCCTATAATTTTATGAGCATCTTTAAGCCAACTTCACACAGTCATGGGTGTGGTCAGCCCATTTTCCAGGTGAAGAAATTGAGCCTCAGTGAAGGTAGATGTTTCCCAGATAACGCAGCCAGTAAGTAGAGGGTCAGAGTCTACATCCATCCAGCCCATGTCGGCTCCCAGGATCCCACTCTCCAGACACCACACCAGGCCAGTGGAATCAAAATCTCTGGTGTGAGTTTCATGTGACAAGAGTATTTTAAAATACCCCCAAGTGATTCTAATGAGCTGCCAGGATTGCACAGCATGGCTCCAGGCCACATGCCCTCAATGTCATCATTCTGGTGTGTGACCTACATTTGCTGGGACTCAGATTCTCAAAGGAAAAAGTTGGCAGAAATATCTAATTTAAAAGAAGGCAACTTAGGATCCAGCAAATCAAGGCAGAAGCCAAGGAAAGGGCAACTCTTTGGTGTCTAAAGCGAGTTCAAGAGCTGAGAGCCAGAAGAGTAAGTGTGAAGGTGGCGCAGGTCTCCCAGGGAAGGGAACCCAGGGCTTGGGGCAGCAGGAGCCACCACTGGAGCATCGTTGATCCTAGAGAAGCCACTGTTTGCCTTCTGTGCTGGTGCATCCTGCTGCTCACCCAACAGGGATGCAGCCACTGGAGCAGCAGAGAGTTTGATGAGCAGGTGCAGTCCAGAACCATAATGATGAAAACAAAGGCAGTTGTGTTGTTGATTTATTGGCAGAGTGTGGGCACTGAGGCCGAGTCATTCACAGCTCGCTGAGTGTCTAGGTGTGCCCCTCTATTTTCCAGGCCTCCTGCAACTCTTGCTCCTGGCTCTTAAGCAGGACTGGTTGCATAATTTGCAGGTCCCAGTATAAAATGAAAATGTAGGGGCCCTTGTTTATAAGAATGATTAAGAACGTCAAGAGGGTGACCTCGTGTTAAGCTGAGCCCTTCTGAGTACAGGGCTCTGTGCAACTGTGAAGGTCACCCACCCACAAGCCCCCCCCCCCCTGCTCTTGAGCTTGCCTTAGACACCAGAAATCCGGCCAGTAGACTGCAGGCAATAGTGATGTGTGTCATTTCTGACTGAAGCATTTAATGAGTTGGCATGTGACCTTGCGGCTCTCTGTTCCTCCCACAACAATCAAGAAACCATGTGTTCCAGATGGCAGGGCTACAAGGTACAAGAGTCTGGATCCCTAAGTCTCCACTTGGAAATGATATGCTCTTTGAAGGGAACCCCCAAAGTCGACTGAATTTGAAGGAGGAATTAACCTTATGTGCTAAGCCATTTTGAAATTGCAGGATTGGTTTGTTATTTCAGTCTAGCCGAGCCTAATATAGTCTATGATTTTAAAGAGCAAAACTGCTTCACCTTTGTCCTCAAAATGGATATAAATTATAGGGACAGTAGGCCCATTGTTGAGAATTAAGCTAGGGGTTAATTAATATTTACTGCAAGTCAAGCATCATTTACCTGTTGTCTACTCTACCTTCATCATTACCTTAAACTGTAATGGAAGAAAGATGATAAAAATATTCATCCTTTATTAATTTATACATTTATTTATGTACTCATGCATTCAGCAAATGTTTACTAGACTCCTACTGTATACAAACCATTATTTTGGTGCCTTTGAAGATTTTCATACTTACAGAATGTTTAGCAGCATCCCTGGCCTCTACCCACTAGGTGCCAGTATCACACCCCTTGCCCCAGTTGTGACAACCAAAAATGTCTCTAGACATTTCCAAATGTCCCTTGGGGAGTGGATAAAATTACCCCTAATTGAAAAACACTGCTCTCTGGAGGAATATACGTGCCTTTTTAAAATCTCTTAAGTTGGTTAAACAAACAAAAATATAGACCCAGTGTCCTTTTGTTATTTCTAAGGGTTTATGGGAAAATATTTTCGTATTTGAGAATTACAAATACTTCATGTTAATCCAATATAAAGATTTATTATTAGTTTGAAATATTGGGGATAGAATTTCTGCTTAAAATTTTGCTTTTTTGAAGTGTTTTAGGCAAGACCAGTTAATTTAGCATAGAGTATCCTGTATCCTTCATGAAGAGCTGCATAGAAAGGAATGGTGTATAAAAAAATTAAATGAAATTTTTAAAAGGTTTGAGGAAAATATTACTGAAGAATTCTGGATGAAATGAAGAAATTAGGACAATGAAGTGAATCCTGAGAGGAGGGACCCAGATTTGGTCACGTATTACCTAATAATCTCATAAATGGTTATCTTTCCTAAAAGCTGGCCCGCCGCGGCTTCATTAAACAATATCTCACCGGAAAAGTAGGGAAAAGGCACTGTGAAAATTGAGCTGGAGCAACTAAAGGATTGAAATAATCATGAGGTGGTTCTGTTGCCACTACCTCTTTATCAGCATAAAAATAAACAACCTTTGAAAACAGATGGGAGAGAATCATTGCTCAACTTGTCATAATTTATTACATATTTGACTGTCAATTTGTACTTAAAAAACCAACTAGCTCCAGGGAGGTAAAGCAAATTTGAGAGGAGAGGCCTATTGCATTTCAAATTGAGCCTGTGGTAATTGCAGCTGCACCCAGACACTTACGGCTGCTATTAAACGAAGTTCGCAACTGTCTCAAAATTTAAGGCACTCTCATTTTTCAGTTGTATTCTTATTTGATGGCATCTACTCAGCTCAAACCTACATCAGGAGTATGTACATTGTGCCAGTTTAATTCAGTGCTGTTCTCTCTGCCACCCAGTAAAAAGTAAATTCATCAGGCAGCTGAAACACTCAACAGTCAAGATACTGTGGTATTTTAGTGGTGACATCATTAGCAGCCCCAAAAGCCCAATGTTTGGGAAGTACATTGCATTTTATACTCATCAGTTTTTTTCTGCACCTGTTCCTTTTTATTTTGAGCCACTCCCTCAACCTCCTATGCTATTTGGCTATTTAAAATGGAAACTTCCATATTAAAAATAGGCCGGGCACGGCGGCTCACGCCTGTAATCCTAGCACTCTGGGAGGCCGAGGAGGGTGGATTGCTCAAGGTCAGGAGTTCGAAACTAGCCTGAGCAAGAGCGAGACCCAGTCTCTACCATAAATAGAAAGAAATTGGCCAACTAATATATATAGAAAAAATTAGGCGGGCATGGTGGCACATGCCTGTAGTCTCAGCTACTTGGGAGGCTGAGGCAGCAGGATTGCTTGAGCCCAGGAGTTTGAGGTTACTGTGAGCTAGGCTGATGCCAGGGCACTCACTCTAGCCTGGGCAACAGAGTGAGAATCTGTCTCAAAAAAAAAAGAAAACTTCCATATTAAAAATAAATGTTATTATTTTTAATTATATAATATTTTCTAGCTTGCATATGAAGACTAATTTATTTATACACCTTTACCAGTTATCTATTGCTGTCTGACAAACCATACCAAAGCTTAGCAGCTGAAAACAACAGCCATTTATTTGCTTATGACTTTGCCATCTGGGATGGGTTCAGCTGGGCAGTTCTTCTGCTGTTCTTGCCTGAGGTTGCTTGCATGTCTGGCTGCTGTCATCTGGGGGCTCCACTGAAGCTGGATGGTGCAGGATGGCTTCAGCTTACCTGTCTGATAGTTAGGGGAGTCAGCCAGGGAGCCTCAGTTCCTGTATACGTGGCCTTTCCAGTGGGACAACTCAGATATCTTAGATGGTGGCTGGGTTCCAGGAAGGCAAGCTATAATGAACAGGCACTTTTGAGCTTCTGTTTGTATGTTTGCATGTTTCCCATTGGCCAAAGGAAGCTACACGGCCAAGCATACACTCAATTTGGGAAGGATAATACAAGAGTATGGCTATAAGGGGTATGATTTGCTGGGGGCCACTAATGGAACACTTTTACCATACCTCCTTATATAAGGACTGTCCCTGGATATGACATTTTAGATGAGTGGAAAACAATTTGGATATTTGAACATACCTAAAGAAATGACTGGATATTTCTACTCTTGTCTAAATTAGCATCATCTAGCCTTAGACTAAAGCAATAACATTTACTTTATATGGTAATGCTAAGTATTTATCAAAATGTATCTATTTATCTTCTTTAGTCTTTACTTCCTGATTTTATCAGAGAAGATTTGTTTTGGCTGCATGGAACAGAAAACCCAAAATGACAATGGCACAAAAATGATAGGCTTTTACTTTTCCCTCATGTTTTTCTTGCTCATGTAAAGAAGGCTGAGGGAAGCAGTCCATGCTCCCTTTGGAGAGGCATGGTCATCAGGGACTCAGAGACTCGGACTCTTCGATCTTTCTGCTATACCTTCCCACCATGTGGCTTCCATTGTAAGAGCTACCTCATGGTCCAGGATGGTTGCTAAAGCTGTGCTCATCTCATCTGCAGTCCAGGCAGCTGTAAGTGAGGAGAGGATGTGTTACAAAAGCACACACCTCCTGATTGAGGTCTAGGAGTCTCACACACAATACTTCTAATTATAACTCATTGTCTAAATCCTAGTCCTTGGCCACATTAGCTACCAGAGAAGTTGGAACATCTAGCATCCCAGAAAGTCAGCAATGTAGACAGCTAAAATCAGGGTTGTGTTCCTAAGGAAAAAAAGGAAGAATGGATACTGGGCAGCAGCTTGTGGTCTGGGCAATAAGAGGAGGAATCCCTTTCGCAAAGGGACTTCAAGTCCTGACTGGCTATGGGAAGTATGGGCTTTGGAAGATTGACCTAACCCTTCTCAGTCTTCATTTTCTCATCTGTATAATGGGCTTAACAATATGACATACCTCCTGGGGTTACTATAGAATCAAATAAGTTAACATATAAAATGTGCATCACATATTTGTATCTTCGAGTCTCCAGTGCCTCCAACTTTGCTGGGTCCTGGGACCACATAAAGAAATGAGATGCTGTGTTTGCCCTCAAGATGTTTACAGATCAGTAGGGGAAGATGGGGAGAAACTGAGAAGGTGCCGTACAGAAGTACAAGCTAAGACCGGGGAGCGTCGAGTTGGGAAAGGCCTGAAGCCCAGACTTCCAGGAGACTCAGGGAGAAGGACCGCCTGTCTGACCCAGGTCGTTCTTGGACAGATGAGGAATTTTCCTTTTCCAAAGAGGGAGATGGAAGGAAGAATGGCAAGAGGTTTGCAGTGAACGTGCTCTTCTTTAAAGTTGGAATCTATCATTAGAGTACTCATTGACAACATTTAGTTCCTGTCTATGGGGGCAAAAAATCAGCTCTACTAATAGTCAAAGTCCAAATTTTAAAACTGGTGAGCCTCAGACCAAAGTTTGCCATGACCTGTTTTGTCTGGCATTCCTAATCCCACCCAGTCATCCTTTATTTTTTTCAGTTCGAACTAGTGTCTAACATGTAAACATTTTGACAGTTTATACAAAAATCCAAATTCCCACCTTTTCTGGAAAAATCAAAAGGTCTGGCTACTCTGGACTTGCATTTCAGAAATGCAGTAATTCCTTGGAGCAGAAAAGCAGCTTCACCCTCAGGCAGGATGCACATGCTTCAGTTGGCCACAGTCCTCACTGCTCCCAATCATTTTGAGGTCATTTTACTCATGTAATTTACCTGTGTCAGCATCGGGTAGCTGTTTGAGCTTCTACCTTCTGACTTAGCTCCCAGAACCCCTCTCTGGGCACAAAGGGCCCCACCTTCAGGGCCATGGGACCAAGCTGCTGTCAGAGGAGAGGCCAAAGGTCATTGACATCTTCATCAAAACTCATGTTATCAAGAACTTTCTGGGTTGAATGCACAACCCAACCACCATGTGAAAAATGTGGGAAGGGTCTTTGGGCTGGGAGTGACCGTCCCTAGATAATTCAGCAACAGAGGGGACAGGCTGCAAAGGGAGCAAGGGAGATACAGCCAATCTCCCGAGCCTTGCCTTAGGCCTTCGCCGGCTCTCCCTCTTCCCTCCTCCCCAGAGTCAGACCAGCAGCCCCTCTTTTCTCTGCCACTTTGCACTTCTCTTCTCCTGCCCTCTGAGGCTCAGGGCAGAGCTTTCTTTAACAGTCTCCACACCCAGCACCGAGAGCCAACTAACCTCCTCTGCCCACCCCACCAGCCAGGAGAGTGTTTAGGAGATGAGCAAAAAAAGCCATAAAGCTGAATTATGAGGAGTGGCTTCCAGTTGGACATCATCTCAAATGAAGATAAAGCAGGTCTGAAATGCTAACGTAGGCCAATGGGACAATGAAACGTTATTTACGGTTGCTCACGTGAGTGACTCGTCAGGAAATGGTGCACTGCAGAACGTGGGCTGCCTCTGGGTACCTATCAGGGTGGTTGACTATCTTTAATCAACTAATCATTTGACTGTTTCCCTATGAATTGCTATCTACTCAGGAATGTTGACAAGAGCAGGGGAAGCTGATTAATGCAGGAATACACTCAACAGAAGTTTCTAGGATCATCTAAGGGAAAAAAGGAATTGCTTCTTTATGAGATTTCAGTGAATTCCTGCTTCTACAGATCCTGAGTGTGAGTCCTAGACCTAGTACAAGTTGAGCCAAGTGGTTGGGTCCCACAGGACGTTTTCCTTCTCTTATTGCACTCAGCATTGGGTCCCCCAGAACTGAGTTCTAAATCCTGGTGGTCAATAAAAGTAATAATACAACTTACCTTTCTCCATTACTTACCATCACCGAAGCATTAGCCTTTACATCCATTAATTTGTGCATTCTCAGTGAAGGTAATAACACCCCTAAGGGAGAGAAAATTAGTAATTAGAGGAGAGAGATTTAAAATATTAGATATTACAGTGGTTTATACCCTATAAAAAACCATAGTACATAAAGTGATATACAGTATATCTATGAAATTACCATTTTGTGGCTGGTTGGAAGAGTATCAAATAGAAAAAAATGTCTAAAAATGCTCTTGGGGTGAGGTGTTAATGGGGAAAAAAAAAGGTTTCAGAAGACTGCATTAATTTACTCAATGTCTCCAGCAACCCATGAGGATGTTTTTTGTAAATGAGAAAAATGAGGTTTGCCCAGCTGGTAAATGTTGAGGCCAGGATTTAGAACTAGTCAGCCCAGCCGCTGGCACGGTTCTGCTTTGAGTCTGTGCATCTAGGCCTCTCTCTTCACTCTTGAGGACTCTTAGGAGGGAACTGGGTCCTGGCCACCTGCTTGGTCAGAAAACAATCCCAGATTGGTGCATCCAGTGCACTCAGCTGAGTGAATGGCCGTGGCCTGTATCCCAGGCCACTAAAGTTAGCCTTGCAACAGCTCTCGCATCTGCACCGTGCTGGTCATGACCATGAGACGTGTCTACATCTGAAAGCAAAACTTGGCCTACAGGGTGTCCAGCTCATTCTGGTTAGACCAGGACTGTCCTGGAATCCCCTCAGTCCCAGGCAAGCTGGGCTGGTTGGTCACCCTGCATCGAGAACTCTCCGGCTAGACATTTGGAACCAGGATGCCCCAAACCCCTTCGACATGAAGGGTCCTCAAGGGAAATAAAGTTTAAATTAGAAGCATTCCAACCAGATATACGCTAAGATGCCAGAGTTTAAAATAGCAGCAGCTTCTAAGTCTATATCACCTGGCTCAACAAACCGGGGTGCTAACGGTCTATAGGCTTTTCTTCCAATACGAGGAGTGAACACACAAGTAATAAGTCATCCATGCAGTATCCATCAGCACAGTCTCCTGCTAGTAACCTTTGAGGCACATCTCTTAGAATATTCAGTAGCAGAAATTATTGTTTGGGTGGAATTAGAACTCACTGCCTTCTCTCACGAGTTTGATGTTTTACTATGAAGTGCCATTTTGTCACATCAAAGGAGTTCACTTGGTCCTGTCTTCCATCTCTGCTCACGTTTGTTTTACTATTATTACACCTCTCCCTGGAAAGCATACAGTTGCCCTAACTGTGCTATCCGAAATCCAGTGTCTGATATAGATAAGAACATCTGTGTCTCAGTACATGATTCGCTCATAGGAAGGGGAAGCCTGACATTTTTTGATCAAAGGAAATATTTAGGGATGAAGTCACAGAAATTGTAAGAAAAGAATAATTTTGTCACTGTCTTGCAAAGCCTCCTCATTCTCGAGGCTGGCCAGACACAGCCCCTGGCTGTCAGCCGTGCACTCTCCTTCCCAAGGGCTTGACTGCTCGAAGGCACAGAAAAGCAAAACTTCAAAGGCTGGCTCTCAAGGCCAGACCCCGGGCTGCACTTGCTTTAATCAGGGAGCTGCAGTCAAGAGGAAGGGGGTGCGTGACCAGGGGGAAACAATCACCCTTGTTAATCAGCCTGTCAAGTCTGCAGCCGTGTCCTTCAACAAAAGAAAATGACAACCCAACTTGAGAATTTCCACTGGCAACCTGGAAGACTTATTTTTCTTTGGAGGGGCCACTGCTAGTTCATCTGGCTCAGGGAGTGACAGGGTGATTATCATTTATTTTGACACTCAGGAGAATATTGTGATGGGGGAAAGGACAGAAATGAACTGTGTGGAGGACCAACACGTGTCTATCATGTAATTATCCTTTCTCTGCCATTGGGACTCACAAGGCAAACACAGATGGGAAGTGCCTGGGCTGGTGGAAATGAATCAGTCGTTCTTAGAGTCCTGTACATGGGCTTGGGCAAGGAGTGAGGCATCAGCGCCACCCACAGGCAGTTGGAACAGCTGCACTTGTGTCTACCTGCTGCACATCAGCCCTGGACCCAGCATTGGTATATGACCACAGAATTCAGTTCCAACAAGGGGCATTGAATGAAAAGCTCAGAGGTGGTAGTGAAGCATGCATGGTTGTGAAAAATGTCAAGGCAAGTTGATCAGTTGCTCACTCTTCTCTGTAGACAAGATACTGATGGCTCAGGTTAGCATGGAATGAGGCAAAGCTACAGTGAATGACAAGAATGCAATCCAACTCAAAGAACACTGATAGGAGACTTACTGCGTGTCAGATACTGAGCTTCCAAAGATGAACAGAACAGTCTGTGCCCTCCGAGAGCTCAAGTTTAGCACCATGTAGCCCATCACGTAAAGTTCTTTAAATGAAGAGGTTCTATCAATAGCAAAGTTGGGGGAATGCTGCAGGTTCTACCCTCTCTTGGAGATTGACCCTGTTCGTTTGCTTAACAAAGTCCCTAGAAGTCCTGAGGGTATGGGCTGAGGTGGGAAACCTGCTTGGCTGTGTTTGGTACATATTTCCCAAATCTGTTTCTCTAGAGAACCCAAGGAATCTGATTTAGGATTTGGATCTGATTTAGGAAATGCTTGCTTCAAAGGTTTGTGCAGCCACTGTAAACTCTCCCTATTAGCAGGTGTGTCCAGCCATCGCAGAATGTAGAAGTGGGAAAAACATGATCCAGCCTCCAGGGGAGGGGTTGGCAAGAGCTAAACAAGGCTAAATTAGGCTCAGCAGATAGACTGGGATTCAGGATAGAGCCTTGATCCTAGAGGAAGTAGTACCACATGGAGAAGTGGTGTAGACCACAGAATGAGTGTGTGTGTGGTGGTGTAAAGTTGTGCTCTCTGTAATAGAAACCCAATCTGCACACGAAGACTGAGAAAAGTGGAGGGGAGAAGGGAGCAGGGAAAGCAGGGGACCTCAAGGATGAAGGGCACCTGGACTCGTCCTGCCCTACCAGGTTCCAGAATCTTTGGATGACTGGACTCTAAGCTCCTTTGTCTGAGGCCCCTGTGGGCACTGCCATGATTGGCTTAGAACCCAGGGCAGGGTTTGACAATAGAAGGCCTCCTTCTCTGAATGCTAACATGCTGGGCACTATACCCAGTTCTTTAAATAGGCCATCCCATTAAATCCTCACTACAACCAAAGAGGAAAGTGTTCATGTCCTCATGTAGAAAATGGGGAAATTGAGGCTCAAGGAGAGTTGAGTAATGTGCCCATGCCCATGCAGTTAGTGAAGACTTGAACCCAGACATGTCACCCCCAGGTCATTTTCTTCAGTGCTGCAAACCTATTTACATGACTTAGGCCCTCTGCAGGCTCCACAGAGGCCGGACTTACTCAGAAGTAGATTCAGTTATGTATTCATGTCTGGGTTAAGACAAAGGCAGGGCTTAAAGCCAAGTTCAATTGTTGCCTATAACAATTCATTAAAATAAAAAGCATCTTCTATGTAACCTTGGGAATTGTCCAGGATCACCTTTTGTTATATCATGTTATCAAATTTGTAAACACAAGGATATTCCCAATAAATTTCCTGGTGAAAACCAAAGACCCGTCAACCCGAGAGATCTTTTTGCTTCCTCTAATCATTTTAATGCATATGTCAGTTGCAAGCCATGATGACTTCATTTTTATACTCTCTATGACTTCAATTAAAGGCAGATTAAATAGGGCGCAGATCCAATCAATCAAGCGTTCATTAGATGCTGGCTAAATGTGAGGCACCGGGTCAAGTGTACTTAACCTGCAACTATTTGGTGTGGAGTTGATGGGGTTGAGGCCTCCTTCTATGCCTTTGGCCACACGGAGCTCATGATGACACATCCCTGAGTGAGATCAGGGCCTGAAATTGGCCTCTCATTTCTGACTGGGGTCCTCAAGCTGTCTGTCTGCTTAGCTCAGGAAGGCAAATAGGTGTCACATTTCATGCCTGCTCCTGTGGATTGTGGGTGGCTTCCTGGACCACTGAGTTAAGAACGGATTCCGTAGTCTGGCTCAATGGGAAACAGAGCTGTACTGTTCACTGCTGTCTTCCAAAAGCAAGCAGGGTTGCACCAACCAAGAAGGTTCTATTCTTGCCCTGCACCCTGAAGCTTGCCCTGCAACAGTCTCACAGGGCAAAGAAACAGGGTAGATAGAAAATACACTTTGAAGCACCTAGCTTGAATGGCAACATTGTGAAATTAACTGAGACCACTTCACAAACGATCCATCCCTTAGGGTGGCCAGATCCCCTTTGCTTGCCTGATTAATCAGGCCTGATGGCTGATAATCGGATTCCAGTGGTGAGAAAACAAACTGGCTTTGATAGCTGGAGAGGCACTGTTGTGTAAGGGAATGGAACACCGGGATGGTGGCTGAACTAGATAAATTCTGTGTTTCCTTTAGGCTTCAGCATTTTCTCTGTGTGAATATTCCTGCTAGAAACTATGGGTCTAGGGCTTTGGTCTTTTGTCAGTGAAGTCACACTTTGAGAGTCCAGAAGAGTTCAAAACCGGAAGATGGGGCCCCATATTCACAGAAGAGTAAACTGTGACAAAAAAAAAAAATTATTGTTAGTCAGGTGCCCTAAGCCAAATATGATAGCAACACAATTGCTGTTGTCAGTTGTCAAGACTAGCAGACAGCTTTGCCTAATTTTGCTCTAAACCATGCTTTTACTGGTACTTATAATTATGTTCTTTATAAATTAAATTTTAAACGCAAAAGTAATACATTCACCCTATACAATAACCAAAACATTAAAAATTAGGCCAATTTATTTCCTGATGACCATCCCAAATCCAAATCCCCTTTCTCCTTCCTGAGATTTAACCCCCCTCTGCAGAGTGAAGTTCACCTTTATAGACTTTGTTCTTTGCATTTAGGACCATAAACTGTACCTGCAAAATGGAATTTTCTGTATACAAACAAGCCCACAAAAATGATGTCATCCTGTGGATAACATTCCATTGCACAACTTAACTTTTTTACTTAATAATATATCTACCCAAAAGATCAAAAGTCACTTTATGAAAAAGACACCTGTACTCGAATGTTTATAGCAGCACAATTCACAATTGCAAAGTTGTGGAAACAACCCAAGTGCCCATCAATTCATGAGTAGATTAATAAAATGTGGTATATGTATACCATGGAGTACTATTCAGCTTTAAGAAACAGTGGTGACATAGCACCTCTTGTGTTTTCCTGAGTAGAGCTGGAACCCATTCTACTAAGTGAAGTATCTCAAGAATGGAAAAACAAGCACCGTATGTACTCATCAGCAAATTGGTATTAATGGATCAACACCTCAGTGGACATATAGGAATAACATTTATCAGGTGTCGGGCAGGTGGGAGGGGTGAGGAGGGGATGGGTATATACAACCACAATGAGTGAGATGTGCAGTCTTTGGGGGATGGTCACGCTTGAGGCTCTGACTCAAGGGGGCAGAGGAGGCATGGGCAATATACATAACCTTAGCACTTGTAACCCCATAATATGCTAAAATAAAAATAAATAAATAAAAATAATGTATCTTAGAGAGTTTTCCATGCTAGAGCATAGTAGATGTACAACCTTTTTGAAACTGCTGGAAAATATTTCACAGTGTGGGGATACTATCATTTTAGCAGTTCCCCTGGTGTTGGACAGCTAGGTTATTTCCAAATTTTTCACCATTATGGGTAATCCTGCTGTGAACTTTCTTGCATAAACCCCTTGCTGATATGTGCAAATGTTTCTTGAAAGTAGATACCGAAAAGGTGAATGCGTTGTTTTTGCTATTTACTGCCCAATTATCCTTGAAAGGCTATACCAGTTCTTGTTTGCATTGGCTGTGTGTCAGACCTGTTATATGACACCCTTATCCATCCTTGAACTAATCAAATAGTCCACCTGCTTGTTACAGAATTCAGTCCTGCTTGTCTGGGGGAAAAACCCACCCTGTTACACAGTATGTGCTCGGACAACATTTGCTCCCATTTCCCTGTACCTGGAATATCTTTTCCCTTTGGGGTCCCTTGGCCCTCATGTTCACATCTACTCGTCCCTGGGTGACCATATCAGCAACCTTTCTCCGAACCCCAGGCCGGGTGAGGTGGCTCTCCTCTGTGTTCATGGTGCCCGCTCTTGATGTGCCTGATACGTTTATCATTTTTCCCTCTGTATAGGCTCTCGCTTGTACTGATCTCTGAACTCCTGCACACAGGGGATGTGTCTTTTTGCAGCTCTATTTCCCCAACACCCAGCCCAGGCACACATAGTAGGCATCGATAAGAGCTTTTAAATGGATGGGTATATACATACATAATGAGTGAGATGTGTACCATCTGGGGGACGGTCATGCTTGAAGCTCTGACTGGGGAGGGGAGGCAAGGGCAATATACGTAACCTTAACATTTGTACCCCCATAATATGCTGAAATAAAAGAAAAGAAAATGAAGGCCATTGTCACAGGGCCACATCCACAGTGCAGTGAAAGCCCATGAAAATAAAGAGCACATCAGCAGAAGGGAAAATAAAGCAGTCACTCTGCTGAACAGCAAAGATGTTTTTCTTTATTTCAGGTCTTTTCACACGATGGAGTGGGGAGGGAAAGCTAAAATATATCAAAGCTCAGGAAATACTTTTCTTTTTGAATTTGGAAAGTGATTGGCACATTCCTCCATTGCTCTTGCCCAGTGGGGAAGAGGTTCTGACCATCGCTGCCCCCACGGTAACCATGTCCCTCCCTCTCTCCTGCCCCCATAGGGACCACAGTGATGCGGATGACAGCCATCGACGCAGACGACCCGGCCACCGATAATGCCCTCCTGCGGTACAATATCCGTCAGCAGACGCCTGACAAGCCGTCTCCCAACATGTTCTACATCGATCCTGAGAAAGGAGACATTGTCACCGTTGTGTCACCTGCGCTGCTGGACCGGGAGGTGAGCTGAAAGGAATGCATTCTCTTTTTCACAAAAATAGAGTGTGGATTTCACACAAGGGAAGATGTGGGGCTTCAGTCAACAGTGCTTTACATCGTGAAGGCGGAAATGCGGCGTTTATACATGGCTGGGCAGGGACAATCTATAAAAGGAAACGGGTTATTATGTGACCCAGGAAAACACACACTCTAAAAGGCCAAATCATTTGGAACTGTTTGCATTCGTTCAACCCAATGCCTCTGTTTCCTCTCCAACCCCTACTCTTTAGGTCCTTGTGGTGTTGGAATCTCAAGGGAGGGGAGAGGGGAGGGAAGGAAGGGAGGGAAGGAACGGAGGGAAGGAAGGGGGCTATGTCCCCAGGATCTCAGGCTCTCCTTGTCCCTTGTCGCAGGGTCAAGTGGCTTTGCCTACTTGTTTTCTCTTTCCAACCCTTTACTGCCAACGTCACTGTGTCCCCTGGAACCTCTCTCCTCCTCAGTCTCTGTTCTTGTCCCTTGGGCTCCCTCTGTGAAATCTCCTCCATCTTCTAGGTCATGTGGCACAAACAGGTGACCCATGGACTACAATCAGTCCGCACACCTGCTCTTTGGTTTGGCCCATGGTGTTTTAAAGATTTTATAATTAATTGCTATATCAAAATATTTACATTTCAAATAAAAAAAAAATCCTGTTTCTAGGCTTTTTGCAAACCAGAAATTCTGGAAACATTGGGGCCAGTTTCCATACATGCACAGTCTAGTCCTATGAGATGTGACATTCACATAGATCTGGGTGTCAGTCATCCCATTTAGGTGGGACATATGCTCCTCCCCTGTTTATGTCCCCTTCTAAATGTGCCCCTCTGGCCCTGCCCCTTCCTGAGTTCACGGTCCACCTTGTAGCTCACTATAAGCTACCTTAAATACCCTTGTGGCCCTCCAAACACAGCATAAGCCAATTTGTGGATTCCCATCCATCTGTCACCCCCTCCATCCACCCCAAATCTCTCCCATTCTCGAATTCTCTGTTCCTGACATCGCTCTCAGGCATGACACCGCGGAGTCACCTTTGACCTTCTCCAAGCACTATCTGCTCTAAGCTAAATGTTGGGTTTCCCTCATGCGCTCTGCATTTTACCCTCAGTGTTTTTGATTAAATAAATCAACGGGTCTTTTCCTCTCCTGTCTCTGCTTTTATATGTCGTATCTTCTCACAAGATTCTGGGTAAGACCAACCCCCTCTGAGAAGCTGTCCTCACCCACCTCAGTTTCCCACTGTCTGGTTCTTCCTCTGATCTCTGACTACCCTTACCTGTAGCCATCGTATGGCACTTGCCATGTGTTACTTTAAGTTGTTATTTGGCTCTGAAGAGTATTCCCTTTCTGTTGGTCTAGACCTGAATTGCCCAATATGGTAAGCACAAGTCATATGCAGTTATTTAAATTTTTATTTATGTATTATTTAAAATTAAAATGTATAAGTCAGTTTCTTGGTCACATTAGCCACATTTCAAGTGCTAAGTAGTGACATGTGGCTGCTGGCTACTGTGTTGGTCAGTGCAGACATAGAACGTTTCCATCATCACAGAAAACTCTACAGGGCAATATTGGCCTAGATCAGGCGTCCTCAAACTGTGGCCCGTGGGCCACATGCGGGCCACCTAGCACATTTATCCGGCCCTCCGGGTGTTTTTGCCACCACTGCCTGTCCTGCTTAGCAGCCGACTCGTCCCAGGCCCACAGCGTGCACTCTCCAACGGTCTGAGGGACAATGAGCTGGCCCCCCCTTTAAAAAGTTTGAGGACCCCTGGTAGACTGTAAATTTCTTGAGAACAGAGACTGTGATCACAGGCATGCTTGCATCCCACTGCCTAGCACGCTGTGAGTACTCCGAAAATTCCTAATTGTTTGTTGGCACAGAGAAGGAAAGGCAAGACTGAATTAAAAATGACCCTAAGATTTTATACTTGAGAGTTGGCAAGCAGCTAGAAATAGGAAATTATTGTAAGGGAGAAAAGAAATTTACACTGAAACTGGGATTGTCATTTGGAAAATGTAATTGTTTCTAGTTAAAAAATAGAGAAGTAGAAAAAATATTGAGTTCATTCCCTTCATTTTGTCTCCCATTCTGTAACCCTCCCTATTTTTATGACTGATGTATTTTCTTCTTCTTTGGAGGCAAGTAATGACTTTCCAGCGCTCTCTTTGTTGCTCACAAAGCATGCATGTGCACACACACGCGGGCTTTCGCACACGTGCCAGCTTTCCCGTGACCCTAAGTGCTCCCGAAGGTTCTTGCAAGTCCTCATGGGGCAAAGATGAAACACAGTGATTTCTCCATCTCAGCTTAGTGTATTATTCCACTTTTTAAGTTTAATTTGGAGACAAATATGTTTCCAGCTCATGATCTTTTCACTTGAGCTTTTGTTAAGTTGCAATAAGTATATAATTATGTGAGTTAAGTGTTTGTAGCCACAATATATAAACAGCGCTCCCTCAAAAAAAAAAAAAAAAAGATAAATGCAATTTAACTGAAATTGGAAAATCAATGAAAATGAATGAAGAGTGTCACTTTTCTGTGAGGGTTTCCAGAGTTCAGTGCTGATTCAGGCAACGTCGGTGCAATGCAAAGGAAAGAAACGTCCCTAAAGTTAGGCGAACCTTGTCTGTTTGCTAGTGCTGCAGTAAGCTCCTCTTCAGCGTGTTTGCTGAGGAGGGAAAAACGTGACTCCAAGTTCCTTGTCCTTAAAGGGACAGCACTTGTACATCACTTGCACTGAGTGATCTTTCCCAGGGTTTGCGATGTTTCTGTCTCACTGAGACTCAGCAGCCAAGCATAGTGGCATGCTCCTGTAATCCCAGCTACTTGGGAGGCTGAGGCAGGAGGATCGCTTGAACCCTAGAATTTGAGGTTGCTGTGAGCTTGGCTGATGCCTCGGCACTCTAGCCCAGGTGACAGAGCGAGACTCCGTCTCAAAAAAAAAAATTCTATTTGGGACCCTAAAACTTTTGATATAATTCACATAATTTTAAGTTTGGTTACCCTGTCTTCACTCATGTATCTTAAATAGCGTGTTTGAGCACTGAAGATGGTGAGTGTAAGCTAATACATAGGATCTCCTTCGAGGGTGGTGGCTGCAGAGATGGGGCAAACACTTTGCTCCGGTTCCCCCCAAATGAGGGGACAAGACAGACATGTGTCTCCTGGCTTGTTGGGGGCGGAGGCTCCCGGAGCCCACTGGTTGATGTGAGCTCAGTTGCTACAATGTCAATTCTTCCTTTTTATTTTCCCTGTACTGCCTTTCCTTTTATATACCTCTCCCTAAGAGGACCCCCAGCAGGAGGTATTTACTCAAGGCTCAGACAAAAATGATATAAGACATCTGAGCAGGTGGCGGGCGCTGGGCATTTTCTTTGAACCTGCCCATCCATTCACCTTTCCTGCCTTTCACTTGTTTGCTTTGTAGTAAAGCTTGTGAATGAGGATAGTCCAGTACTGCAGTGGAGAAATGAACTTTATTATGTTACCACTCTGGCTGTTGTCCTTTCTTCTGAATCTCCTGGGCCAACTGAGGCAGGTGTCCTCATCTGATCAGCTCATTTTCATGCTCCAAGCGTCAGGAGGAAAGGGTCATGTGTGGCTTGTTCTGTGACACATTCCCAGTCCTTAGCACATGAGGGATATTCAAAAAATATTTGTTGAGAGATGAAAGACAGGAAGGATGTGAGGAAGAGAAGAAGATTCACAGCTGAGTTGTGGGAGCAGGTGATGTGATCTTCCATGTCATACATCCCCTTCCGTGTCATAGCTCAGCATTAATGGGCATCAGGTTTCCCTTAGAAACACGGTACATCTTCCATTACAAGCTCTTCCATTCACTTTTATTTATTTATTTATTTTTTTTTTTTTAAGAAGAGTCTCACTCTGTTGCCCAGGGTACAGTGCCGTGGCGTCAGCCTAGCTCACAGCAACCTCCAACTCGTGGGCTCAAGCAATCCTCCTGCCTCAGCCTCCCAAGTAGCTGGGACTACAGGTGAACGCCACCACACCCAGCTCATTTTTTCTATATATTTTTAGTTGGCCAATTAATTTCTTTCTATTTTTAGTAGAGACAGGGGTCTCACTCTTGCTCAGGCTGGTTTCGAACTCTTGACCTCGAGTGATCCTCCGGCCTCGGCCTCCCAAAGTGCTAGGATTACAAGCGTGAGCCACCATGCCCAGCCCATGCATTCACTCTTGCTGAAACCCTGCCAGGATGTACACTTCCTGAAGAAAGGACCTTTATCCTGTCTCTGCAGTCTCGTTGCCAAATACAGTGCCAGAGGCATGCGGTAAAGATTTGCTGGATGGGCGAATGAATAGGTGGGTGAATGTCCTGTGTGCCTTAAGTGTGTATGATCTCAGAAGAACTGCAAGATGCACATTCTAGCATGGATATGTAAATGGAGGAAGTTATTTTATTTTAGTTGAGAGCTTAGCCTTACCCTGTGTAAGTATCCAATAATCACTTATGCTTACCTTGAGCAAGTACTGCACCTGGCTCTGAGAAACAGTGCCTTGGTCTACTTAGTGGCTAGGATGGACGTGAGGATCTGTGCCTCTTGCTTAAATGTCTGAGGAAATGTTCAGAGAAAATAAGACCAATATATCCCACTAAATGAAATTGGGTTCACCGGGGGCACTGTTTTATTCTTTTCTATAGCCATACTCAGTTCCGCCATCCTGGCGTTTCTTTCTATGTTTTTAAACTATGTCTGGCCACGCTACAAAATAAGATCAGATAAAGTCCCTCACATTTGTGAAATGGTTTATTTAGTTGATCATCTTGGCTGCTAGACTGAAATTCATCAGCTGAAATCTGCCAACTCTTCTGAACACAACCACGATTTGTAACTGCTCAAAGTAGCTAATGGTCAGGTTTTTGTTGTTGTTGCTGTTTTTAAATAGAAACAGTCTTCAGGACAGACCCTTAAAAAGCAATCTTAACATTTGCATTATGAAAGTATCATTAGTCTTTTTAAGGAGTTTGAGCCGAGCACTTTTCTATCTTTGTTTGAATTTGCCTTTACCTTATTACATATTATTTTCCTGATAATTGAAGGAAAATGATAACCAGCCCATGAAAATGTACATACAATAAAAGATATTAGGACTGTGAATGTAATTTATTTTCTATTTTCAGCTGGTAAAGGATTTTCTGAGACTTTATAATGCCCAAATTTTTACGCCACATGTGAAAACTGAGAAAATTCCTTTCTTTCCCCGGTTAAGTGTCACATAAGGACTGGTGTATAGATTTATGTGCATTTATTTGCTATGAGATATTCAGGAGTCCTTGAATATGTCAGAGAAGAAAACGGAAGATTGTTAGGTGGAACATCCTATGCAAAGTAGTCAATGAATGTGGAGGCGTAGCTGCAGGCCAAAAGAGAACTATGTGTTTGGTCAAAACGATCCACGTTAAAATATTGTCATACACTACAGAAATCTGTCAAAATGACGATATCAAGTCGAGCTGCCTAAAATAATAATAATTATTATTATGGATAGCATTTCCCTCAATGCCTTAAATGAAAGATACAGGTAGCAGTCATACTTTTAGGAAAATAAATGTTTTTAGGCAGCTCTGATCTAATGCTAATATTTTTCTCATTATCATCATGTTTAAAACATTGGCAGTAATTACAATTCAATCATGCCATCAGGAACATTCTCTTCCTTTGTTTTGGTGGGTGGAACCAGAATTATTTAGATAGTAGAATTCTCACCATTTATGTGAGCTATTTACTCATAAATATTTTTGTTGGGATAATTTTCCCCCTTTTTTGGTATCACTTGCTGCTGGGAAAATAGGGGAGAAGTAGGTATAAATAAATCGTCTTATTATTTTTTAAATAATGCATTATCCTTGCAATGAAACACAGGCAGTGAGCCACCTTAGGCAAATTGCACATGCTCTGTTATGTGAGCAAATAGGACAGGGTGTTTGTGAGGTAGGATTCTAAGCCCTGGGCACTGAAGTTCAGCTGCAGGTGTGCAGGCACCTGCTGATGGCAGTGGAGACAGAGACAGGGAAGGTAGGGTCTTATCTCATGACCTCATTCACTCCTCCACTCTGGATAAATTCTAGAAGACCTTGATGAATCTCAGGACTCTGCTGACGATCCTAACCACTTCCCACATCTCCAGGGTTGACCCACCAATCTTTTCAAGCTAGGACTGTGTCTAATGGCCAAGGAGGGCCTCCAGGTAGCTGCAACCTGGCCTGAGAGGCACGGGCCAAGGGCACAGCCTACTTCTGTTTTTTATCAGCTTTGAGACTTGGGCACATTATGTATCCTCTCTAAGCCTCAGTTTCTTCATCTGATACAATGAGGATAATCACAGACCCCATCCCGTAGGCTTGTTGGGAAGATTAAGTAAGATGTGTCAAGTACCAGCACAATGCTTAACTGATCCATAAGCAATCTGTGAATATCAGTTGATGTTAGTTATTTTCATGACTGGCAATGAGATTGAAGAAGCTGAACAAAATGGCATTGCTTTCTTCTGCAGAAAGTAGATTTATACTCTGTCCACGTGGCAGAGAATACGGCAGGCTCTTTAAGTTCAGGGAAACACTGAGGTAACCCAGCCCAAAAGTTCAGGGGTGAAGGCTGACAAATAAGTATTGAGCACCAACAAATATCTGCTGAATCCGTGGTACAATGCTGGATATCAGGGGTGCAAAGATGAAGCTTCCTGCCATAGGAGTAGAGCAGATGAGTCAGCAGCAAACACACAAAAAGATGTGCTGTCTGAACTGAACCTGGATGGACAGGTGGAAATGTGAAGGAAGGGTGTCGTGGGGACAGCAATGGTGTAGGCAAAGGCATGGCACACTCGCATGCTACCTGAAGACTCAATTGGTATAGAGAAATGCCAGCAAAGGGCAGGGAGTTGGAACAAGATTACAAAGGGCTTCTAACGTCATTCTAAGGATTATAGATATATCCTACTATAAATGGAAAACCACCGTGTATTATTTAAACATTAAACATAGCTCTGTTAACCACAGTGTTTGCAGACCTGCGACTTGGAGAGGAAGCTCATTAAGCTGAAAGAGAGACGGTCAGTGACAAAGTACACGTATTTTGAAGGGAGGCTTGAGATGCTCTGTGACTGATAAGTTGATTCTCAGAGATTTCTAGAGAGACGAGGAGTTACCACTTGAATCTAAATTTCCAGCTTGTTAAGTAGATTAGTAAACAACAGCCTACAGGTATTTTCTTTCTTCTGTTTTTGTGCCTCTTAAAATCTTAGACAATCAGTAGTTCCTTTGCACATGTTGAATCAAAGACACTTAACTATGTCATTAAGAGAGATTCATCTTTTTGGATTTAACAAATGTTTACTTTTCTAAGCTTTCTCTTTTTCCCTTTTTCTTTTTTTTTTCTTTTTATATGGTAAAAACTAATTTCAAATGTAGGGTGATGATGAATTTAGAGTACTTCTGTCTTTTGTCATGTTAAATTTCTCCATCTTATTTTATGTGAAGTACCTGAAAAGGTAAAGAATTTTTCAAGGAGAGTTCTTTTAGAGAGCAGTTTGTTTCCCTTTATCGGCCAAGTACTATGATTACTGTATTAGTGTAGGTTTTGCTTCATCAGCAGATGTCAAGCTATCAAACTTCAGGTAACATTGTTCTAAACACCATCCCTGTTAGTAGTTGGAGAGGTGCCCTCCAATCTAGAAAGGATTCCTAGTTCAGTTCCAGCTTCAAACTGGGAGAGAAAAATAGGAAAAAAAGCTTTGTTTCTGCTGTGTTGAGAATGACCACCATTTAAGGAAAGAAAAGTTGGTTTGGAGTAATTCTTTCATATTTACATGTAATGTTCCCAGTGTGCAGCCAGCACCTGGGTTCTTGTAACAGCTGTCGTGTGTGTCCGTTATGCAGCAATGTGTGGGAGGTGGGGGTGACCGAAAGCTGCATCGCTTAAATTAAGGCTAACTAGCAATAGGACATTTCAAGACTTCACGACATCTCAAAATACCTGGGATCCACATTTATTTCATTTTTGTTTTAAGGGGTATCTCCTATGCTATAACTTTCTATAGGATAAGAGTGTGTTGATCATATTACTTAATAGAGCACATTGAGGTTTCAGAAGGCATAGTCAACTTTATTGGACGTGTGGCACTATGACATCACATTCAGCAATAAATGAGACTTCAAGTTATAGGATCATCTCTATTAGACTAGAGGTTAGCAGACTTTTTCTTTAAAAATCAGGTAGTAAATCTTTTAGGCTTTATGGGCCAGCAGGCAAAATTGAGGATGTTATGTAGGTACTTAAAGAACCATTTAAAATATAGCCATTAAAAAATGTAAAAATCATTTTTTCAGCCCACGATCCATCAAAACATAGACAGCAGGCTGGATTTGGCCCACAAGCCATAGTTGGCCAACCCTGGTCAATTAGATCATTGTCAAAACAGCTGAATAGCAGCAGTTTCATGTATTGATTATTGTATTGTGTGTCTTCGTGTGCCTGTATCTGCAGTCTACTCTCAAAATATTAAATCACACTTATTCATCACCGCCTTGAAGTGCGATTATAGGGACAGGAAGTAGGTCATGGATGATGGCTGTGATTCTGCTGCTTTGGCAGCATAGTCCATTTCCTCCATGGTTAAGAAGCAGATAACCTCAGACACTTGGTAATGAAATCTAAACTCAAAATTTGGTTACAATAATTTAAAAAACTAGTTCAAGCTAAAAATAGTAAAAAAGAAAGTGCTGTGACATGGAGTAAATATTACATCCAACCATCTTGGAATGGCAGTTTTCATTATGTCATTAAATCATTAAATCACATAAAATTATGTTGTAAAAGAATATTTAATGGTATGGAAAGATGTCCACAATGTGTTAACAGGTGGTTTTCAAAATATTATTAATACATAAACTATGATACTTTGTGTGTGTGTGTGTGTGTGTGTGTGTATGTCATCATGGTCCAAAGTGTAAACGAATTTGTATGATATTTTAGGAGTGGTCATTTTAGGGCTACAGGTGATCTCAGTTTTCCTACAGAACAATGTCTAAGATGACAGCCTTCTGATCCAAGTTGCTTGAGTTTGAAGTTCAGCTTCATCTCTTCCCAACTCTGTGACAGGAGGAATATTATCATTAGCTTGAATAACCTGTTGCTATAATTATGATTTGCATGTCATTAAATAGTCTTCTTCCATATCACTTTTGATGCTACCAGAGAATTCCATTGCCCTGCTATAGAGGACAAATCCCTATGGTTGGAATAGTACCTTGGTTTCTTCATCTGTTCAATGGGAATCATAGTGATGCCCCTCTCACAAAGGCTGTTGTGAAGGTTAAATGAATTAATATGAGCATGCTTAGAAGAGTAATAGGTAAGCATTAGCTATTGCTGTTGTCTGTATTTTCTAGTTTGGGTGCAATGACCAGGTGTCATTTTTGTGGTACAAACACAATTCTGTTAATCATTTTTAAACACAGTTGTATCTGTGGTCCTGAGAGAGGGGATGCAAGGTTAGGACACACACCATAGTGGATCGAGGGTGACAACGCCATCACCTTTGAGTTCAGAGACTGGTTTCTACAGGAGCCAGTTTAATTTGTTGACACAACAGTGGGAGTCGTACCTCTCATGGCAGCCTCTGCCAGTATTGCTGAGATCACAGGCAAGGCATTCCAAATGTCAGGAAAGAATGTTTTTAAAGGTGTGCTAAGGCAAATCTTGTCAAAACATTCCCACTTGAAATGATAAGCATTCTCGTTTCTTTAAGTGTCACGGCCATGGCGGTGGCTTTCCTCAGCTAAACACAATCGTCACGAACACACGCTGACCAGCTGCTTACCTTTTCTTTCACAAATTCCAGCGGGCAGCTTAATAGACAGATTGTGGTTGTGTGTTTCTGTGTTTTGAAGACAGCCATGGGAAATAAAATTGTTTTGACCTTTGCAAAGAACAGCTGGAGAAATGGCTGTTGAAATTCAATGAATGGCGTCTCTGTTTATGGACCTTAAAAGCGGGAACCAAAATTAAATTCCTTTAGATATTTTCTCTCTTGTGTCTTCTAAATTGTTTTGCGGACTGATTTTTCTTCTTGGAAGACTCCCAGGGTCCTAAATTCTAGTTTTCTGTCTCCCTGGGCTCTGGCATTCTGAAATAGGCCAGGGTTGAGAGGCTTCTCCATCCTTGCTTCTTGCTGGTGTTGGCATATCTGACATGCGAGTGGGCGTGTGTCGTGCTCAGCATTGGGCAGCCATAGTGCGCGTGATCACAGCACCCATTTTTTCAGCCAGGCATTGAATCAGGCTCACAATGCTCACAGGAGCTCTGTCAGGCTGGTATCACCATGCCCATTTCCTCCAGGGGTTTCCAAGTTCCCAAGGCCTGGTGGCCTTGCCCGAGTCACATGCTGGAGAGCCAGGGGTCTGGATGTGACCCCAAAGCCTCTGCCCTATCTACTGTCTCGGGTTGCCATTTTTTTCATATGGATGAAAAAAATCTTGACGGATGTCTAAAGGACAACCTTTCATTTTATAAAACTTATTTCAGGGATCCCTGTGTTATTTGCTCAGAGACTTTTTGCACAAATGGGAAGCTTGACTCAATTTCCCTCAGCTCTCCCATTGGAAAGTCCACATGGTACTGTGGCTCAGAGTGTGTGCATAAGAATTCTAGAGCTGTGAGAAGGAATCTGAGCTTTGCATCCTATTACCTGTGTGGCCTTGGGCAAGTCCCCTAAATTGTCTTCACCTCAGTTTCTTTGACTGCAAAAGGGAACACATAATAAGACCTGTGTAGAAGAGAAAATATGGCCCTCCAAAAACGTCCTCATCCTCAAACCCAGAACTCATAAATATGTCACCTTTTAGGGAAAATAGGACTTTGCTGATCTGATTAAGTCAAGGATATTGAGATTCAAAGATTATTATGAATTACCCAGTTGGGCTCAGTGTAATCACAGGGCCTTCATAGGTAATAAATCCATGTTGTCTTAAAGTCACTAAGCATTGGTAATTTGTTACAGCAGCATTAGAAAACCGATACAACCTGCTTTGCAGGATTTGGAGGCTTAA
This sequence comes from Mirza zaza, assembly GCA_008750895.1. Lineage (NCBI taxonomy): Eukaryota > Metazoa > Chordata > Mammalia > Primates > Cheirogaleidae > Mirza > Mirza zaza. Next base: position 26,201 of record VSMD01074527.1, on the reverse strand, counting down.
AAGATACGATGTGTAAAGCACGTCAGGTTTTGGAACATTGAAAGCTCTCAAACAATAGTAGTTGATGTCACGGTAATAATTTAATGACAAGACTTGCGATGACATAGGTGTGTTCTAACCAGAGGCAGCATCCCCTTGACAGATCTTTCTCAGGTCTGTCTATTGACAGCCCAGAGCCCCTCTGGAAGGTTGGGTGGCTGCCATCGTACCCAACCAATCTGCCCAAGTTGGTGAAAGGACATATGAATGTTCCTTTCACAGAGGGCACCGTAGAGCCTGTTGGTTCTGCTTCAGTTCCAAAAACCCAGCCTGGCAAAGTCTATAAGGGAGTGTGGGTCCATGTGTCCTGTGGGTCTGCACATTGTATGTTGTTGAGAATGGTCACATCATCAGTTAATCAAAGGACATAAAGTAAGGCCTTGATCCATTCATGTAAATGCTGCAGTGTAGGGGGGCCAGGAATTGGCAAATAGAACCCTTTCTTCCCCTCCCAAATTAGAATCCCCCAAAAAGATATAGGACAACTGGAGACCAAACCATAGACTTTATTATCAATGAAGTTGATTAAAGAGGAAAGTCTTGAGTCTATGGCCAAATAAACCTGCTAATACTTTATACCTGTATTAGAGATTACTCCCCTAGTCATGGGTGGGATAAGAACCCTCCCCCCAAGGAGAGCCACCCCAGGAACCCTCCATCCAGCAAGAGAGGGCAGGGAGGGAGAGAAGAGGAAAACGGGGAAGAGACACAGCCAAGGAGATGCCACACTCCCCAGTCAGATCCCTCCAACCATGTCCCCCGGGTGCAGTGGAGATGGGAGGAAGGTTCAGGTGGCCTCTAGCCCACAGGCCACTTCCGTACAATAGGAACAGATGCCCGTCCCTCTGAGTGGACGTGGCCCTGCGCCAAGGGCATGGCTTGGGGAGTGGACCAGTTGGATCCAGATCCTCAGCTGTCTGCCCCCTTGGCTGGACACGGGGCACTGGAGAAAGCCCAGAGCACACACAGTCACGTCCCTCCACAAAGGTACCTAGGGCTGGAAAAAATGGAGGTTCCAGCCTAACTCTTAGTTCTTCTCTTCTGCAGCTCTGTTGTGCATGAAGTATTTTGGAGGGCTCTCTTGAGCCCAGAACACAGCAAATTTCCTGTTAAAGAAAAGGGTGGATGCCATCAGAAAGCATCCAACCTGTCAAAAGTCCCTACTGCTGGACAGGCAGCAGGGGCCAGTTGCGGCTTTGATGACAATTTCCTTTGCTGTGGAAGTAGAAAGTGAGCCAGATGTTTATGGCCTGGAGTTAGCATTTCTGGGTTCTTGAAAGATGGGACTCCCCCACCACCAGAGGCTGACACGGGGGCAGGACAGATAACAGCTTCGTCCTCCACAGGACGCCCAGACAGAGCAGCCCAGGCCCCTACAGCAGCATCGTTAGCACAGATAATGAGATTACCTGGGCTCTGCTGGGCGACAAGAGTAGTGGCTTCAAAGATTTTTTTTTAAATACATTTGTTTATAGTGGTGTTTTTAAAAACAGGAAATATATTCATACAAGCAAGCAATTAGTGTCCTGCTAAATAAGTCTCATGGTGACATGTCAATGTAATTTGTTTTTTAAAAAATCTGCTTCAAAGCATCAAAATTTTCTGCTCTAAAATATTCCTTCTCTGTAAAAATGGGGAGGAGAGGAGAGGAGAGAATGGGCGGCATCTGGGAGCTTTGATTCCTGATTTTAGTCACCCAGCGGCCTATGTCTTTGTCCCTCACTCTCATGCAACGGACACATAGAGGACACGTGATTCTGTTCGTCCTCAAACTCTGGACTTGGATGTGAACTTAGGTACCCTTGTCTCTGCTTTGAGTTTTTAAAAACCTGGGCTCCAGATCCAACATTTGCTCTTCTATACCCAGAAAATACAATTCTTTTCCCAGTTCTAACCATGCCCAGCAGGTGTCAGCCTATAATGAAAGACAGTCAGGCTCACCTCCACCTTAGTGGCCACCAGAGAACACTGTGACTCAGGAGAGCTTTGCTTCTGACCTCCAGAGGCCAGTGGAAATCCGTGCAAATTCCTCAGCCAGGACTCTCACAGCCAGTCTAATGTTTAATTTATAGGAACCAGCCAACATCTAAGCACCAAAGGGAACATAGCTGGTAAACTCTGCCAAAAGAGAGCAATGCTTATTAGGTTGGTGAGCTTCATGGTAAACTTTCATCCCAGCCTAACAAGATCACGGAAATAGAAGGGAAGGTGGTGAGTAGCAGATAGCATGTGATTGTCTAAAGGTATCCTCTATTGCCAGGTGTTGTAAATGCATTAGCATTTCCACCCCTTCAACATTCCATGACACGGTGTTGTTATTCCCACCGTACCCAGGAGAAAGCTGAAAGTCAGAGGAGGCCTTGACTTTTCTGAGTTCACACAATCAATGGGTAGAAGTGGAATTCACACCCAGGTCACCGTGAGCCCAAAGAAGCTGTCATAATGGTTTTCTGTTACACTCACAGCAAACAGGATTTGAAATTGTTCCAGACAAGACAGGACATCAGGCCATGCAGGAATAGAAAGTCAAAGGGTGGGGAAGAGGTCTCTTGTCTTCTGAGGCTTTGACCTCTTACTCTCGATTTAGAGCAAGGCTGGTCAGAGTGAAAGGTGTAGGAAGCTCCTCTGTACTTCTCAAAGATGTGGAGTCACTTAATCTCTCTGGGAAGCCGCTTCATGGTGAAAGGGCTCATTTGGGGGGAATCCAGTTCTTCCATGAATGCTCCTGGATCCTGAGATCAGATCCCAAGAGATGAGAGGGAGAAGGGACCAGCAGGTACAGTGGCTATCTTTGTCTAACCTCCTTGATCTAAACTACAATCTGACCCACACTCTCTGACTTTATATCCTGCCACTATTTTCCTAACTCACCCTTATTCCAATGACATCAGCATTTTCCCTTTCCCTTGAAGACGATGCACTTCTTACTTTTATGTTATGGAAGCCAGCCTCCACAATGGCATGCGTGGCATCCATGCATAGGGATAACCTATGTAACCAACAGGACATAGCAGAAATGACTTACTTGTGTGAATTCCGAGCCCAGGTTATTCTTGCTGTTTCTTACTTCCGGCAAAGCCAACCTCCATGTTTTCAGAAGCTCAAGTAATCTTATGGAGAAATCCACATGGCAAGGAACTGAGACCACCTGCCAGCAACAAGCACCAATTCCCCAGCAATGTGAGTGAGTCAACCTGGCAGTAGATCTTCCATCCCCATCAAGATTTTAGACAACTATAGCCTCACCAACATTTTGATTGTTAATTCGTGAGAGATGTCGAGCCAGAACCACTCAGCTGACCAGCTTCTATATCTCTAATGCACAAACACATGTACAATCTAAATGTTTATAGTTGCTTTCAAGCACTAGGATTGGGGTAACTTGTTATGCATCAATAGATAACTAATACACATATGCTGTTTTCTCAGTTAAAATTGCTGCTCATTTATCTGCTACCTTCCCAAACCTGGTTTGAATATTTCTTCCTCTCTGGATCTTGCAGCTTTCTTTGGATGAATTAAGCCCTCCCTCTTCATTTTCTCACACACATTACTTATCATCCTATTAATAGAGTTATCACAAGGAAAAATAATGCTTTTGTGATAGTCTCTCTCCTCTGTCAACTCTGAGCTTCTTGAGAAAGTTTGCAATGTGTTTACCCTTCAAAGAAGATTGTTCCTAATAGGGGCTCAGAAGAAGGCTGAATGCATTAAGAGTACCTGTTAGAACCTGGGGGACTTTAAGCCAAATACATTTGGAGCCAGTGTTATTTTCAAAGCATATTTGACTAGAAAGACCAATTTCCTTAAAGGGCTTAGTAGCAAGCAGCATTAACTAGTATGTAGTCTTAATCCCATTCTTAACAGCAGAATAATAATAATCGGTTGCTTCCTTGGAAGGGAAGTAGAGAACCAAGGAAACATTTCCAAAGGCGATTAGGATGCTCAGTTTAGCTAGACTGTTAATATCTAATGCCACTCTGCCCGTGGGCATAGCATCCCAAATTGCTTGACCTTGTCTAGTGGCTCATTCTCAGACATCCTTGTTTGCAAATAAAAATTGGCCACCAAGAAGAGTCTTATCACTTAATTTAAAAATAATTTTTGGTTTAGTCAATATTTATTAAATGTAAATTTACTAAATATATTTAATAAATGTAGAGTCATCAAATAAGGTCAGCAATTTCCTTCTAGTGTCCCTGGTTCAATAACTTACTTATTGGGGTTCTGGAAGGGAGCAGTGAGAAGGCAGGGTAGAACATTAGAGGTAAGTTTTACATCCCCCATGCCTGCTGAAGTAGTGTGGTCTGTAGCCTCAGCTCTCTGACTCTTGAGTTACATATTGCACTAGTGACTGTGGGTGGCTCACTCATATCAAAGAGACTGGATAACTTGCTCAAGGTCACATAGCTGGTAGGTGGTCAGGGGGCAGGACCCTGGACAGAGACTTGGGACCATGCTGTAGCTGGAACATCTCCTTTGTGTTTGCCATTAACTCCACTTAAATGGACTTTTTAAAAAAGTGTTTTTGCTGTGTTTTACAAATAGAATTTGATTTCTTGACTCAGCCCAGTGGCCCTGTGAATGGCTGGCTGAGATGTGTCTGATGGCTTTCTCCTGGGGCTATTTTGTAAGAAATAAAAGAAAAAGAATGAGATATTTAAATTCTTCAGGGATATTGGTTTTGAATAGATAAAGTGAAGAACATTTTTTATTCATATTAGAAGTGATAGTTGGATATGTGTAATTTTTTGCACTCTGAGATGGAGAGAGAATACAGCATAGATTTCAAAATGTAAAATATGAATTTAGATGACATTTTGAGGAAACTGATAAACATCACCATTCCACAATTGGACTTACCTTGCCTATGAAAATCCTTCTGTGGTCCATGAAATTATAGAGATAAGTGGTCTAAGTCTAATGGAATATTAAAAATACACAACACAGCAATGAAAGAATAATTTTCTTTTGTAAAAATTTCATTTCTCAAAATGCTATCAGGAAATTAGAGGTAACTTGACAGCTAACAGTAATCCTTGGTGTAAGGAAATGTTAAAAGAGAAGGGCTGCAGTAGTTGTAAAATCCTGCCTGGAATTGATCCATGGACAGGAGACCCAAGGGACAGGGCTAGAAGCCCTCAGCGCCAGTGTTCATTTCCAATACATGCCTTGGGTACTTGTCCACCTATTTTAGCTAGAACCAAATTGTCTAACCCAAATAGCAGGCTTCCTTCCACCGCCCACCTGTGCAGATGGTTAGTTCTAAAAACTGTGTGCATGTACGTATATGTGTGTATGTGTGTGTGTGTGTCTTAGAAAAGGTAAATGCAGAGAACTCAGAACAATTTCCATATACTACAGATCTTTCAGAGAAGCAGAAATATAGGTCAAGAATTTTCACAGTTTGGAATTTCACATAAAATTCCCCCTCAAAAACTTTGGGAACTTAGAGAAGACTACCAAGTTTTTATTGCACCATGTAAGAACATTTTATAAAGAACTTCCAACCCTGCTATTACGATCTTCTCATGAAAGAAAGGACAGTTCATCAACTCACGCACATACACACATTCATTTAGAGTGTACCATTAGAATGGTAAAAATTCTGATGTTAACATGACAGAAATTAATGTAAGGTACTAAGAAGAAGAAGAGAGTAAGTTGCAATTGTTATAAAAGACCTAATGAAGAATAAAATCCCAAAATAAACGTGGAAGAGGTGAAGGTAGGGTGCTTGGAATACTAACAATTGGAATCTGAATGTTCAATAAGAAACAAGCCCAGCACCAGCAGTAGGTAAGGACTCAGGCTCCGGGGTTCATCACTTCCTCGCTTTGGAGCCTGGGTAGGTTGTTTAACCTCTTGTACCCTGGAAGGGTGCTCGTAAAGGCGTAGAACTATTGGCTGGTGAGTGGTTCCAGAACGAGGCTAGCCCTCAGTGTTAGCTAGCAGCACTGGAAACTACTATAAAAAAAAAAAAAGAAGAAGAAGAAGAGAAGAAGTATCTGGGGAAGGAATACATCCACATGAGCATTCACAGGGATGTTGATACAGACAGTGGTTCTCCAAACATGGGCCAGAAGCAGCCACATCACCCAGGAGCCTGCTGGAAAAGCGACCTGTCAGGCCTCACCCAGACCCCCTGCGTCAGAACCTTGGCGGGGGCCACCCCACAATCTGTGTTTTCAACAAACCTTCTATATGATGCCAGTTGCACTAAAATTTGAGAACCTCTGATGGAGCCCAGCAAGCTTTTTTTTTTAACCCCGATCCTTAACAATCAGCTAAATCTAGGAAAATATCTCCCTCGTTGGGCAAAAATAAAGGAAGAAGGAAAAGCAAAGGTCTCTTTGGGTTGAACCTCACTTTAAGCCCCAGGATTATGCTGGGAAAACAATTCAAGAATTATCTTTGAGCCTATAATGCCTGTTAGTACGGTGAGGAAATGGATTTTGAAACAAAGTCAGTCGAGTTGGATTTACTTTTTTCCCAAACTCCAAAGGATCAAGCAAAGATAAATGGTCAGGTCTGACTGTGATCCTAATCACACAACCTCTGACTCAGCGCCTGGCCTTGTGCTGCTGGACAGGAAGGCTGGTAACATAGGACCAGAAATGCCATTTTCTCCAAAATATCAGCGCCCCTATAGCAGACCCCCTCATCGATGTTGATTTCATGCAGGGAAAACTTCTCCAAAAGGCACAAACTTTTCATTGGGTTCAAAGACAAACACCACCATGAATCAAGTTCCAAATCACCTTTTTTGTTTGCCAATGCCCAGTCCTGAAATAGCTGATATAAAAACAAAACAAAATAAATTATGGGGAATCAAAGGCAGAAAAGGTAAGAGAATGTTTTAGGGCAAAATCTGCCTCATTTATCCAATAGGGACCATCTGGAGGCTAAAAGTTTGTCACCAGAAGCTGAAAGAATTGACAGTAGAATGAAAATATCTTGCATGCCGTGTACGAATACAACCTGGGCTTAGTGCCAATTACTAATGCAGCCAACATTTATTGTGCTGACACTATGTGACAGGCCCTGCTCTTTGTTCTTTGCATTTATTCACATACACTTAATCCTCATAACCATCCGATGCAACAAGTGCCATTATCACTTTCTGTACTGGGTTCAATAGTGTCCCCCCAAAACTCACGTTGACCCAGACCCTCAGAATGTGTCCTTTCTGATGTAATTAGTAAAGATGAGGTCATACTGGATTAGAGTATTCTTTTAAGAGGAGAGACACCCTGAAGACACAGGGGAGAACACCAAGTAAAGATGGAGGCAGAGGTCAGAGTGATGTGTCTACAGGCCAAAGAATGCCAAGGATTGCCAGCAAGCCACCAGGAGCTAGAGGCATGGAACAGATGCTCCCTCAAAACTTCCAGAAAGGGCCGGGTGCGGTGGTTCACGCCTGTAATCTTAGCACTCTGGGAGGCTGAGTTGGGTGGGTAGCTCAAGGTCAGGAGTTCGAAACCACCCTGAGCAAGAGCGAGACCCCGTCTCTACTAAAAATAGAAGGAAATTAATTGGCCAACTAAAAATACATAGAAAAAATTAGCTGGGCATGGTGGCGCATGCCTGTAGTCCCAGCTACTCGGGAGGATCGCTTGAGCCCAGGAGCTTGAGGTTGCTGTGAGCTAGGCTGATGCCACGGCACTCCAGCTCGGACAACGGAGTGAGACTGTCTCAAAAAAAAAAAAAAAAAAAAAACTTACAGAAGGAAACAATCCTACTGACTCCTTGATTTTGGACTTCTGGCCTCCAAAACTGCTGAGTGAATACGTTTCTATTCTTTAGATCCTCCCAACGTATGGCACTTTGCTACAACAGCTCTGGGACACCGATGCACCCCCATTTAGAGACACTGAAATGGCAACCGAGAGAAGCTATCTTGCCCAGGCACACACTGCCAAATTGTAGAGGTTTAGGATTAGAGGCAGCTGGGTGCTATGAATCTAGAACCTGCTCTTGTCACCCGCTGGTATGTCCAGGGTACGCTAGATCAGCCGGGTAGGGCTGTGAGTAAGTCATTTCACATTTCTGAGCTCTGTTTTCTCTTCTGCAGAACTCTGTATATGAGAACTCGTGCCTCAGCTCGATGGTGGGATTGAATGCCTTTTAAGGTCTCTCCTAACCAACCCTGAGCCTCTTTGATTAGGATTCTGTAAGCTTTGAAACCACCCCTACAAAATTCATTTGCACAGCATTTCCTTTTTAAGCATTGCACTTCTCTCCGCAGTAACTTTGCAGTTACTGTCATTTTTATGGACTCAGGAAGAGTTAACAAGCAATAATAAACAGGGCTGCTTCTCATTTCAGATGTCTGCGTGTGTTCAGTCTTTTCCATGACACAATTGAAGGGGCTTCTGTAATCAGGGGAAAACTTTATGCTATGCTGTAATTTCCCTTGATACAAGCTGGAAAAAGACACTGGTTTAGATTCACTGGGGTGATTGACTAGAAAATTGCCCCAACTGTCAAAGTTTCCAATTTAAAAAGCAATGTAAAATTTCTCAAATACTTAGACTTTCTAGATGTCACAACAGAGATGTTACCAAAATATGAGAACCAGGTTTTTCATAAGCAAGGAAAAAAATACATTATTTTTCTACAAGCTGCAATATTTGGTTTAGTTCATGAGGAATAAAAAGAAAACCACCAAGCAAACCATTCATTTTGTTTAGAAATAAATTAATAAATTACCTTCTGATATTACATTCATATACTCTATCATATTAAAAGATTGCATATCACAGTCAAGCCAAAAGAAGAAATGATAAGCTGATTTGGGGGTATAATATTATATCATCGCATTATCCACAGTCTGGTTTTTGGATGCCTTTTTTCCCTTTTTGTTCTAACCCAGAAAATTAACTGAAGAATTGTTCCTGGTGGCTTAGTCGAAGATTTGGTTTTCTAAGTCCCTGTCCAAGAGCATGTGATGAGTTCTTATGTTTGTCATAAAAGTGTGTAACATAAAGGGGTGTCTTCAGTTAGCTCATGGCATTTGTTGACTCAAGGGGGTGTGGGTAGGAAGTTTCCTCCAAGTATTTCATAGTGTTTGAAATTTTTCTTGGTGGCACCAAAGAGTGAGAAGCCCAAAGCAATTCAACACTGAGACAGTATGAAGAGTGTTGCTCCAGTCTGAGGCTCTCTTCTCATCAGAGTTGGGAGCACCCTATAATTTTAAGATCATGAGCCTGGCTTTCATGTCATCTCTCTTTGTGAACACTCCACTGCTTTCTAGTCCTTGAAAACAGTGCCTGCAATACAGTAAGCTAACGCACAAGGCAGGATGAAGAAGCCAAAGATCTGATTTTCTTTCACATTTCTGAAATGGAGCTAAACTTTGCAGAAAGCAATTTGTGGGGAACAATTCTTTATAGCAAGAATGACGGACTGCCTCAAAGGACGGCATTCCCTATTCCTAGATACGGGACTTCAAGGTGAGGGCTCCGTTACTCGTGTTGAGGAGGGTGGCTATCTGAGTTGTTCTCCCTCTTATTTATAAAGTCATTGTTTGGAAGACAACTTTTTAAGCACCTCCTCTCTTCCAGGCACAGTGTTTAAACGCAAGGGTGCAGTCATAAGGAAGCCAGCTGCCGCCCCTGTCACCATGGAACTTACAGCTTAGCAGAAAAGACATTAAAGATGGGATTGCAAAGGCTCTGAGTGTTCCCAGGGCAAGTTTGGAGTCGCATCAGAGCGTACAACAGGTAGATGCTCACCTAGCTGGGGGAAGCAAGAAATGCTTCCCGGAGGAAGTGGCATTTACTTTGAGACCTAAAGATTGTTAACCAGGAAAGGAGGTGACAGGATGGGAGCGGAAGCAAAAAGAGTGCCAGCAGAAGGACCAGTAAACGTAAGAAGTCACAGTTTCAAGGCATAGTTAAAGAACTGAAAAAAGTCTGGATGCATTGCCTATCATGTTTTCCTGGATGAGAATCCACTAATTCTGCCAAAGGGGAGAATAAAGTGAGTTCCTAGAATATCTTGCTGACCCCAGAGAGACTCTTTAGGGTTATTGGTCATGGCCAGGTCTTTCACTGGGCACACCCAGTTCTCGTGTAAAAGGGTGCTCACAAGGGTGACGCTGGGAGGGGGGGCAGGTTACATTCAGCGTGAGAGTCCTTGCAGGGCAATTCAAGGATGCAGGCTGTCTATAAGAGGCTCATTGGCCAGGTGCAGTAGCTCACCCCTATAATCCTAGCACTCTGGGAGGCCAAGGCGGGTGGATCGCTCAAGGTCAGGAGTTCGAAACCAGCCTGAGCAAGAGTGAGACCCCGTCCCTACTAAAAATAGAAAGAAATTAATTGGCCAACTAAAAATATATAGAAAAAATTAGCTGGGCATGGTGGTGCATGCCTGTAGTTCTAGCTCCTCAGGAGGCTAAGGCAGAAGGGTTGCTTGAGCCCAGAAGTTTGAGGTTGCGGTGAGTGACGCTGATGTCACGTCACTCTAGCCCGGGCAACAGAGTGAGACTCTGTCTCAAAAATAAATAAATAAATAAAAATTAAAAAGTAAATAAAAGAGGCTCATTAGCAGATTGCCCATTTAAAAGCAAAGTTAGTGTGTTAATCAGGACTAGACTAGGTTAGGCTGCAGTAACAAGTTAACCCACAAATTTTAGTAGGCATAACGTAACAAAGTTTCTTTCCAAGTCCAACTTGGATCTACTGGGGAGCTCTGCTCCACAGAGTCATCAAGAGAGCCGGGACGGCAGAGGCTCTGCCAGCTCTTGCCATGTGCGTACATGGCTCCTCTGCAGCTGTGGCCAAGGAAGAAAGAGCTAAGGTATTAGATGCTGGCTTTTAAATGTGTCAGCCTGGACAGGAAGCTTTCCATCGGCTAGCACTAGTCATACGGGTCCCACCTAATCAAAGAGAGGGTGAGAAATGAGAGAAAACACATGGCTCGTCACCAGGAAGTCACATTCTCTGTTGCAGTTAGAGTCTAGGAAACAACGCTGAATGGTTGAGAGGCTTGACGATGGATCCAAAAGGCAAAAACTCTAAAGGAGACAAAGAATTGCTGAGAGTCTATAAAAAAATGATAGGAAGCAAAGTGAGACATGAGTAAAGGAAATCGACACTTGGGAGGCTTTCTGTCAGCAGTGATGACAATAGAAGACACGAGAGCACACTCCCCAAAAGCTGGGCATCAGGTTGTACATAAATGGTCCCATTTAATTTTCACAACAACCCTCTGAAATAGGCACAATTACTATTCCCATTTTACATATGAGAAAACTGAGCCCTAGAGTGATGAAGTGGCCCACCCCAGATCTCATAGTTAGTAACACTAGCACTAGGATTCATTGATTCCCGGAACCCAGTTCTCAGAGCCACTAAATTTAACCAGTGCTCTTTAGCCACAGGCTGAAAGCTAAGAATCTAGAAGGGTGAAGAATGGAGTTTTAAAGGGACTGGGACATGTTGGAAATTAAGATCTTTTAGTTGGTAGAGAGGCAGTCACCACACAGGTGATAGAAGGAGAAATGCCAGGCATCCTACCTTGTCTCAGCAAACAAGATGGCTTCAGAGAATGGGATCCGGCCTGTTTGCCAGGCCCAGCGTGAGAGCCCAGTGACAACCATGTTGCAAATCACAACATGTGAACACAAAGCAGCCTCTGTTTTGGAGCCTCCAGAAGAACAAGTGGTGTCCGTAATAGTCCAGATGCATAGAAAGAGCTAACACTTCAAAAAAAAAAACAAATACTTATACAAAAATGAATTTCCTATCACAGTTTTACATTCCTCATTTGAAGGTATTTTAGCAAGCTAACAGAGAGAGAAAATTAGCCACTTTATAATACTTTGAATATTAGACTACTCCATTTACGAGTGTATAGACCCTTTGATCAGGAGCCAGAGCAGTTGCCTAGAAAATATGGGAAAACCACTTCTGTATTTTCCAAAAATAGCTGTTCAAAGAAACCTATTTTTTATCAGACCTGAAACATTCTGGGTAAAAATATAGAAACAGAAAAGGCTGATCTAGGGCAATAGTGGTGGGAAAAGAAGAGGGAGACTCCAACACAAGCAGCGTTGCGAAGGTGCTAGATCCCCAGTGTGAGAGATGGGCGTGAATGAACAGAACTGAAGAATATGCATGAGGAATGCAGCCGTGAGTGGTTCCTTAGAGCTGTGGGACAGAGGGAGAGATACAGATTGTCAGAAGGGACACATAAAGTCCTTTGCCAGCTGTGTCGAGTTTGAAAAATGTCTGAAGAGAATTCTAGCGTGAACAGACAGCAAATCATAACAAATAAAGGTCTAATGGGAATAGGGTCTCTGCCTCGGGGCGTAGGCCTAGGTAGCTTTAAGATATAAGTATTCCCCACAGCTAAAATGTAAAGGGCAGACAATATAAGTGCTGACAAGGATGTAGAACAACTGGGACTCTTGCATACTGCTGGTAGGAGCGTACGTGCAATCCCTTTGGAAGTATTTGGCAATCCCTTCTAAAATCCAAATGTCCGTGTGCCCTATGACCCAGCAATTCAACTCCTCAGTGTGTCCCCAAGAGAACTGAATACTTATATCCACCCAAGGCACACATGCAAATATCTTTAGCAATGTTGTTCATGATAGCCCCAAACTGGAAACTACACGTATGACCCTTATGGTAGGATAAATCAATAAATCGAGGTAAGCAGTGATAAAAAGAAGAAACTACTGCTACATGCAGCATGGATGACACTCGTGGGCTCAACATGGAGCAAAAAACCCAGATACAAAAGAGTACATTGTGTGAGTCTGTGTTTATGAAGTTCGAGAACAGACAAGAACGATTTATGGGGATACAGGTTTGAATGGTGACTACTGCCTTGGGAGAGATGGCAATTCGGAGAGGACAGAGGAGAGTCTGCTGGGCTGTCCTGTGTCTTCATCTGGGTGGCAGGTATATAGATAGGTATGCAAGTGGTCTGTAGGATTTGCCCTGAGGGAGGTGCTTCAGCTGTGTCTAGTCTTGGAAATCATGAATCGTATGTTTAAGCAAAAATAATCTATAGCTAGATGTCATTGCATGTATCCACTCTGTGGATAGCGTTACAGCCAGCTTCTTGTTTGCATACAATTTGGGGGAAGTGAGTGTTTGCCGCTCGATTGCCAGTTCTGATTACAGCTCCTCAGCCTGTAAAATTGTCCCGGAAGGGTTTAATGGAATGCTTGCAGGAACGTGGCGTCATCCACTTCAGAGCCAGAACGGGCCTTGGCCAGCTTTGCAGCTGGCCTGGCAGGGTCTGGAGAGTGCTGAGGGCCACCAGCCAGGGACAGGCACAGGATCTGCCATGTGGCTCTGGCCTCGACCCTGTCCAGCTCAGAGTCTCTTCATCCAAGTAAAAAAACAGAAAACCTCAAAAAGGGAGCAACAGGCTGCCCCACCAAGAGGAGCTTTCATGGGAGAGGCCTCTCCTTAGGTTTCAACCGTTGTCTCCCAAACTTCAGTTTTTTAAGTTTCAGCTTCATAATTTTTGCCATATCTAACACCTGTTCTGATAGTTACTTCATGTGCTTTTTAAAGCAGTATACTTTCTTTTATTTTAGTAAATTTTTTTAAGAAACACTGTATCACCAGTGGGCCACTGTCGATGGAAAACTAGCATTTGGCCAACATGTATTAAGTTTAAATTATTGTATGTATTGCTTTGTGGAGTAGCTCTCAGTAATTATTTTTCATCCTCTTAGATTTCTTCCAGCTTTAAGGCTTTATGGCTTTAAATTATAAAGTAATTGGCCACCCTGTATGACTGTGAGGTCCTTCAACAGAGAAGTTACCCTTTGCTCTTTGAAGTTTAGAATGAAAAATGGAAAAACCAATAATCTAAAAAATAAAAACTTCTGAAATCTTGTGCTAATATTAGTAGTAATATCCAGGTGGCCCTCTGCAGGTGCCTTAATAGTGTGTCAACAACTAAAATAAAATACAGGGTAAAGACAGCTTATCCCATGGTGTGCTATGAGAATTGGATGACAATCTCATCAAGTCCTTTGTGAAGTGTGAAGAAATGTAAAAGTCTTATAAATACTGATGTGATCATTGGCTAATGGAGCTAGATATTAGAGAAATGAATCTAAATCATACATGTAGAGACCAGCCGTCTGCTGAAAAGAGCATGGGTAATCTTCTACATGTTGGTTTTTTCATGGGACACAAGCTGGGTGAGTGGAACCAGCGCTGGCTTCAGAGTTAGACAGACCCGGTTGGTGATGATCTGCCACTCACCTTGAGCTCAGTGACCTTGAGAAAGAAATCTAACCTCTGGGATCTTCAGTATACTCATCTGTAATACAAGGCTAATAGTCCTACTCCATGAGGTCTTTGAATTTTAAATGAAAGAGCATGGAGTCTGCATTTGAAAAGTGTTGTTATTTTCCAAATGATTTTCTAAAAGCCACGTGATGGATGCAGAGATGAGCTCATCGGCCATTCAATGCATGCTCTTGGTTGCCGGGCCACCTTCCCTCCCAGTTAAGGTGTGCAATGCAGTTACTCCTTGGTGCAGAGACTGCAGGTGCAGTGCCCACCGGGGGCTGCCTGTCAGGGGACTCAGCTCCTGCCTGAGCTTTAACGCCCCTTCCACTGCACCCTCCATGTTTTTCTTGAATCTTTACAGAAGGCCATAATGGCTGCTTCAGATGCTTTATAATGGATCATGTCAAAATGTATCCTGCCAGTTTTTTTTTTTAAAGCCATGTATTGTTTACCTGATGGAATATATATGTCTATCTTATGTCAATTTGTGTTATGGACTGTCGAAAATTAAGATGAGTATACGTAGTAAAACAGATTGGGGAACATTTCACAGCACAATATGCAGCTGCGGAGTTTCTAATCTTAATAATTCAGGGGGTGCCAACAAGACCCCGTCTCTATTATAGACTTGAAGCTGGTAATACTTCATTTTAAAAAATGTAACCATTTTTGAGTTACAGGAACACAAAAATGGTCTGTGGCCAATAAATGTCTAGTTTTATACTGTTCTATAAATGAAAATAAAAAAGCACAGCAAAGCAACTGAGCACACTGGGCTGTAAACACCTGTAGAGTCGTGCGTCATCAGCAGGTGGATGGCACAGAGTTGACAGCCGCTGGCCCGGTCAGGGTCTGACCTCCAGATTCAGGCAGTGACCAATGTCAAGCTGGCCTGGATTCCAGCCTCAGGGCTGTGCCTTCTTCCAGGGGTTATTGCTGAGACCCTAACCCTCACAGTGTTCAGTTGCCCTCAACCACAAGGACTTAAATAACTTCTTCCCAATATCTTAGAATTCAGACCCAGAACTCCATCTCATGACTGTTCTTTATGTGGTCCCAGCCAGCCACACCACGTCCCTTTTAGACTCATGACCTTAGTAGGTGCTGTTCCCTCTGCCAGAACTTTCTCCCTTTATATCCTTGGCTGGCTAAATTATATTCACCCTTCAACTGTCACTCCCTTGAAGCCTTTCCTGACCGCCACACTCCCTATCACACCCTCCTCTGGTCCCCGTCATAAGTACTGCTTCCTCTTGTACCTCCCTGCTGTATCTACATTAGTAAAGATGTTGTATGTCAGCCTGCCCACTCACATATAATGAGCACAGGATCACGTCTATTGTGTGCTCCCTACAGCTCTAGCACCGCGCCTGGCACACCCATAATAGGTGCTCCATTCATATTTCTGAATAGAAGAGCGAATGCCTGGGTGGAGGAAAGCAAGCTTGGCTGGTGGCTGTTTCAACACTCCCCACCCCTGACAACTGAACGGTTGCTCTTTGAACCCGGTAGCTAAATCCTCTTGAGATTTTCTAAACCCAACCCTGTGTCATCCTGTGCCCTGTGCTTTCCATTTTTCTTTGAGAGAAACTCACACCCCTTCCTGGAACCACTGGGGTGGTCTGTACCCTGCCAAGTAATGCTCCCTTCACCAGGACTGCCTGCTGCATGTGTGCACCCACCAAGTGCTCAACTCCCTGCTCCTGCATTTGATCCATTCCGGGAACACCCCCTTATTCCATGGGGCACCCTTGGTGAGAATTGGCTTCTGTGCCCAGGCTGTCTTCTGGGTCACTGACAGGTGGCGTGGGCTTTTCCAGGCATTCAGATTCCACCCAGGGGTGTGTCCAGTTGCACACCCCAGACCTGTCTCTTTTCTGCATCCTGCTGCATCACTCTGTGCCCCACACTGAGCACCAGGAGGACATGGAAGCAACCGCAAACCCCTGTCCCTTGTTATCAGCTCCTAGAAGCTCCTGTTGTTCTGGGGAAGACAGAGCAGCCAGAGCCTGTGCCAGGACCTTAGAAGGAAGAGTCACCTTCTCTGCCTAAGCCCAAAGTGGAGCTTCCTGCCCTACCAAAGGCACCAGTGTGATTTGTACCTCCAGGCCAAGATCCTCAGATCATAGCTGTTAGTCACTTACCCTGCAGTCTACCCACAGGAGATGGGTATTATTTCAGTTGTGTAAATTAGTGAAACACAGACGCAAAGAGTTGAAAAGTCATCATATCTGTCATGACCTTACCATCCAATAGATTTTTTTTCGCAGAAAAGCTTGTGGATTTGCATTGTGTGCAGCTAAGAGAATGAATGATGCATTATTAGAAGAATAAATCAGCATATAATATACGTAAGTAATATATTCATGCCAGGCCTCATGAAGGAGTAGATACTTATTCCGTGTTTATACAGAAATGGACTTAAGGATGTATAACCACAGTGTTATGAGTCCTTTATAGTGATAGGAGCGGAAGGGTGACGCAGGACTTCCAGCCGGTATAGTGTGGACTGAACAAGTAGGAGCTTCACATCTCAGCACACCTTCTTACTAGTTGAGGGGCCTTGGAGGAGCCTGCGGACTCAGAAGGTCAAGTTGCTTCATCTTTAAACAGGGACCAGCATCTAATATCGAAAAGCCGTGAGGATCAGACAAGAAATCATAGACAGTGGGATTTAGTGGGCTGTGAATCTTACATGAGCATGAGGTAGGAAGGTCATAGATTCCTGCTGTGTCAACCTGGACAAAGTACTTAATGTCTGGGGTCCTTGATTTTCGCATCTATAAAGAGAAGTTATCGGTCCGATGCATGCACAGTGGAATCAGACGGCAATTTTCTAGAAATGAAAACTTCTCTCTCCCAGTGTCCTTATTGCAGCCCCAGGGGCAGACTTAGGTTGGGTCTGTTCGGGTGTCATGCCCTCCCTTGGAGCCTGTCAAGGTGCCTAATAGAATGGAGTGCTTGGATTGACCAGCAATCAGAAGTCTGGGACAGCTCCCATCCGTTTCCTGATTACTGCCATTTATCGAGCACTTTCTCTATGCTAGATCTCCACGGTAAGCATAATGTATATGCTTCATATATGATATATTATCTTATTGAACCTTCCGAACAACAACATAAAATAAGCTTTAGTGCCACACCCATTGTAAAGATGGAACCTCATAGAAACTGCTGGAAAGAGAGGCTCAGTAACTTATCTGAGGTCACATAGCTCAAAAGCAGTGAAGCCGGAACGTTCAGGGATTCTTTTTTCAAGCTGTGTCTACCCATTAGCTTTATAGAGATGACCCAGGGCAGCCTGAGTCTGTTTCCTTGTTTGTAAGACAGTGATAATAGACACACCCAGCTCAGAGGTAACTGGGAGGACACGTGAGCAAACACTGAGACAACATCCCATCCGGGGCTTGGTCCCAATAAGCACCTCTGTAAATGCCAGTCCCTGTCACTGTGATTGTTGCCCTTAGGTTGATAATGGCATTCAACAAATTAAATATCTTCGGAATCACTGGTATCTGTATCAGACTATGAAATTGAAGCAAGTCTATATTTTCTCACTAACACTTTAATATTAATTTATTATTTAAGTACCAACTAAACTTCAAACAATATTAGAACCAGAAGAAATCTTATGGGTCTTCCTCGAACAAGTTCAGTGACTTTCTCAATGGCGCACAGGTACCTTATCAGGAAAGCCAGGGCTAGATGCTTTGGGTTCCAGCAGAGCCCACGGTGAGCCCCAAGTGTGCTACCCACACGCACACCTACTCAGCTCCATCTACATCTCCAAAACTCGCACAGACTCCTTAATAATCCTCCTAATAGCTGTATAACTAAACATATTCAGTTTTAATAACAGTTTCATGCATGCCTTCTCCCTTAAATCTAAATAATGCGTCTGCTGCTATTCCAAAAGGAATACTATAACTGGCTATTTGCCATAATAAAAATGGGGAAATTTTGGTTAATCACATTTTAAAGGGGAAAGTGTATTTAGAGAGATTTTAAACTGCAAAATTAAAAATGCAAACATGAAATGATTTTTCCATTAATGTCTTCTCGTTGGGGAAATGTCTCCCTCTGTGGCAGTCGGACTGTCTGAATGGCGGGTTACCCTTGTGTGGGTGTGTAGCCGAACATCCGCTCCTGTGAGGCTCATTCTCAGGTGCTGAAAAAATAATAGCCCCTAATGGGCTCTTCTAAGAGCACTTGTGAAAACACTTATATTCGCATACATATTGCATAAATATTGTCTCAGAAGGGATTTACTGCTGTAAATATGAGATCATCTATCTCTAGATGGTCCAACCAGTGAGGCGATATAATTGCAATGAACAACATTAAAACACTGAGCACTAAAAAAAGAGATATTGTGCTGGGCGCACTATTGTTTTTGTTTTTATTTCTGAATAATCTATTTCTGGTTCAGCACTGGTTGAAGTCAAGACAGAAACCATTCAGTGCTAGTTTCTCCTTGTCTGTGTTTGTTTTTGTTTTTTTTTTCCATTATTCATTATGGTTGAGGGATCATGGCTGTGTACTGTTTAGTTAGCAGAAGTCACCCTGAGAAATGTCCCAGGAAGGGTCATGCCCAATTACTAATGTGGTAGCTCTATGTAAATTGCTTGGCCAGTCTGACCTAAATACAGTGGATTCGTTTTAGGGAATGAATGAATCTCTCAGATTAGAAGAAAAGGTGGAAGTCATTCCACCCAAACCCCCTCCCTGTGAATCTCTTTGCCTTTTTTTAAACATTGCAGGTCTAGGTAAGTGTGTTGCTTTGAGAAATTTAACCCCATTGTTAGACATCTCTGAAGTTGGCTGGAAATTCAGACTCTGGGGCCCAGTGTACATGGGTTTGAATCCTACTTCTGCCACCGATAAGCTAGTCTTATGATATGCGTTAAACTTACTAAGAAGCGTTGCCTTTTAGCCAGTAATCCTACTTTTGCAAAAGCTAGCCTAAAAAAATAAAACCTTTAATACTTGAGTATATATGTGAGTAAAGTTGTTTGTTGAAGCATTATCTTTTGTAGGTGCAAAAAATAAAGGAAAAAGTTAAATGTACATCCATAACTATACTGTACTACATCTGTTCTATGAAATATTACATGGATCGTAAAAATAACTAAAAATATCTGTCAGTTACTAACCCAGGGCAGTGTACATGGCTTAAGTAAAAAAATCTACATGCCATTTTTTTGTGTAAAAAATTATAAAAATTCCCTGTGTGTGTTTTTATAGAATCCTGTGAGGAGAGTAAATGGCACAGATGATATGTACTGCTGTTTTCTCAGTATAAATGGAAATAGAGATTTAAAACCAACAAAAAGGAAAATCACCCATGATAGAATGTTACAATTGAAAATTTTATCTATTAAATGACCACGTATAAGAAAAAAATATGGATATTGAAAAAAGATTAAAAGGAATATCAACAAATTAAATACTTGGTCAGGTTATTATGGAACTCTAGCCTTTGTTTTTCTTAGGTTTCTATTACTTTAATATCGTATTTGTAATAAAATAACATTATTAAAATCCATTATAAAGAGAAATTAGAAAATACTGCCCTAGCTAAGTAGGAGAGCGAAAGATCTTGTTAAACGGGACTGAGAGAGAGTCTCGTGGCTTCCAAGAGTTGCAAGTGGGGGGCAGTTCACATAGACCCCGAGATGGCCGTGAGAGGTGGTCTCTGAAAACTTTCATCTGTCTTCCCCCAACCCATGGCTCTGTGCCATCGTTCCTGCCGGCCCTTGAAGAGGTTCATGTATTCAAAATGAGCATTTTGGGGGTGTTCAGCTTGGTAATACTCATTATAATCTGTAATAGGTCAAATGCTTTCAATTAAAGCTTAAGACAGTGAAGCTCTCAATTGAGAACTACCAGAAAACGGAGTGGACTGTAAAGTCGGTCTCTGTAGGTCTCTGTGGCTTGAGCTTTATGAAGTCACCATTGAGCTGACCTTGTGCTGAATTTTATGATTCTCGTATTAGACACCTTCCTAAACATTTGGGTGGCATTTCCAGCTGAGTGTCTGGAGTCGCTTCATAGTCACTGAATCAGGACCTCAGCATCGAGAGCCAAAATTGAGCTTTGTTTCCTGGCCGCATTGGGACTGCATCCCTAAGGACCCCAATTTGGCCTGCGTGAAGTCGGTGACAGCAATTATTAGGATTAATGGTCTTTGTCAGTCTACTCCTTGTACTGCCCAGCACCCAGCCTGTCACGCCCTCCAGTCTCCAGCCAACATCATAGCAGCTGCTTTCATCTGCCCGTCGTCCTTGCTGCACACACAGGGCTGCAGAGTGTGAGAGCTGAGAGTAGAATTCATCTCGCTACCTCCCTTGTTTCACAGCTAGAAATTGAGGTCTAGAGAGGGGCAGTGACTTTCTCACATCACTCAGTTGTCCCTAACAAAGCTGGACTTGTCCATGGGTCTTCAGACTCCTGAGCCAGAGTTTGCTTGGCCGTCCCAGGTCGCCACCTGCAACCTCCAGGTTGAGAAGATCTCTTCCGGGAAATGGCCCCTTGGCAGAGAGAAACCCACAAGGAAGGAGGTTTGTGCATGGTGGTTCAGAGACAGAGCTGTGGATTCACACCGACTGGATTCAATTACCAGTGTGTTCATTTTTTAAGCTTCGTGACCTTGGCTCCATCCTTTGACCTCTCCACACCTCTATCTCTTCTCTTGTATAAAGTGGAAATGCTGAGAGTGAATTCTCACAGAGCAGCTGCAAGCATTAAATAATATTCCTCCAGTAAATTCCTCGACATAGCGTCTGGCATCAAATGAACAATCAAATGTCACAGTTGCTATCTCCATTGTAGCACCTGCTCTTCCTGGGCAGCACCAAGATTAAATAAATATACATAGCTTGACTCTGAAGTGATGCCTGTCATCTTGATTTTGTCTATTCACACATAGCTAGAACCCTGGTCTCTGCCAGTCCCATGAGTCCACTCAGTCTTTCAGCCTTTCTCCGGATCAGGCCATGCCAGGATGATAGAAAGAGCACAGCTTTTGTGGTAGGCTGAAAAACAGATCCCGAAGACACTTGTGTCTGATCCCTGGCACCTTACACAGCAAGAGAGTGTAAAGTATGTTACCCTACTCAGCAAAAGAGACTTTGCAGGTAGTTTTGCATTAAGGATCTTGAGATGGGACGAGTACCCAGGATTATCCAGGTTGGCCCCAAATGTAATCACAGCTGTCCTTAGAGACAGAGCAGTGTTGACTGCAGAAGAGGATGAAGGTGATAGAATGTGACCATGAGCCAAGAAATGAGTTCAACCTCCAGAAGCTGGAAAAGGCCAAGTACAGATCCTGCCCTAGAGCCTCTGGAGGGAGGATGGCCCTACTGCCAACTTAGTTTTAGCCCAGTGAAATAGCTCTTGGACTTCTGGTCTCTAGAACTATAAGAGAATATATTTATGTTGCTTTAAGCCAACAAGTCTGTGGTGCTTTGTTACAGCAGCCACAGGACACTCATATAATCTATTAATAGAAGTCAATCCTCAAAGGACACTCCTCCCTTCACCACCCGTACCCCAAGATTAGCACAGGCTCCCCATTACGTGTGCACATTGCACCTTGAACCTCATTTTCAAGGCCCTCATTACACTGTGATTATCGGTTTAGTGCCCAGCACCTAGAACCAGTGCTTGGAACATGATAGGTCCTCAATAAAATGTCATTGGATAAATGAATATTTGTCTTCCCAGAGAGACAGTGAGCTTTTTAGAGGCCATATCCCATGCTGTTTGCTGATGTGTCCAGAATGTCTAGCTTAGGACAGTCCCACACTAGCTCCTCTGTAAATATTTGCTGAATGAACGAAAGGCTGTTTGTCTCTCCAGATAGACATTTGCCACGGCAGCAGCATCCGCTATCTCAGCAGCACCTTGCGCAGTGCCTGGCAGCACTCGGTGCTTCACAAGTACTCGGTGACCATCTGTCTGCATAGCTGTGGTCATCTCCCACTCTCCCTGGCAGTAGAGGTTCTGTCCTATTAAGCCATGTGAGTCCCACCAGTATGTGTCACAAGCTGTGCATTGTGCCAACACCCCAGCAGATGGAATTCAGCAGTGCTACAGGGGACAGCCAGTGGCCTCCCCTGCGTCTGAGTAGTGTGGCTTGTTAGTTCTCAGTTCTTCAGCCACCAGCTGTTTCTAACACAAACCCGTGGGGACAGAGCTGTCTGTTGGAGATGCTAACTGTGGTTGTCGATATGCAGAGCGTCAGGCATTGCTAAAAGGATTCCAGTCACTGTTCTGTTCTGCCTGCTTCTATTAACATCTGACTCAACGTCAGCTCTTATTTGGGAAGAGGAGAGCAGGATGCTCAACTCCATCTCAACCCGCTCTTATGCGAGAAGACCAGCAGATGACAGCAGTCAGTGTCGTGCCAGAGAAGGGCAAACGTAGAAAAACTCCCCTTGATGTGATGTTCTGCTTTGTGCTGGTGTTTATTGCATCCAAACATGCTCAGAAAAGCTTGATTCAGTGTGACTCCCAGCTCCCTGCTGAGCTGCAGATAAACACTGAGATGCCCAGAGGCAAACCCTTTCTACAGGGTATCCCCCCAGGGACAAGATCGGATGGGGGCTCCCGCACCCTTCTCCTCCTCCTGCCCACGTGACAGGTCCCTGCCCGAAGTCAGCAGACAGGAAGTCAGGTATATATAGTAGAATTGGCAGGTTTCTCAGCACTCGTAATGATTCACGGGCATCAAAGTAAAGGACCTCAAAGTGAGGCGGTAGTGGAGTGGTGGAGCACACTGTTTCCTTGGCTGTGAAAATTGTGAGGATTCAAGTGTTATTTACATTATTAGCTTTTCATTAAAAAAAAAAAGTTGCACTGATTTCTACATTTTTTGTCATGGTAAAATCCACATGGCATAAAAATTAAGCGTTTCAAAGTAAACGAGTCAGTGACATTTAGTGCACTGACAATGTTACGTAAGC
The DNA here is from genome assembly GCA_008750895.1 of Mirza zaza. Taxonomy (NCBI): domain Eukaryota; kingdom Metazoa; phylum Chordata; class Mammalia; order Primates; family Cheirogaleidae; genus Mirza; species Mirza zaza. The sequence goes on along the minus strand of VSMD01074527.1, from coordinate 2,926 downwards.
ACCACCTCTACCTCTGTTTTCATCACCCCCCAAAGAGAAGCGCATCACACCAAGCAGTTGTTCCCCATTCCCTACCCCTGTCCCTGGGAATCATTTTCCTACTTTCTATCTCTATGGGTTTGCCTATTCTGGAATCATACAATGTGGTCTCTTGTGGCTTCTGTCACTTGTCACATGTGCGAGATACACAGTAATGTTTTACTGATACCTGTGGTAAGTGTCGTACGTGTATTATTAGCACTCTGTTCTTTTTTTATGGTTGAATAACATTCCATGCTATGGATAGACTGCATTGTGTTAGTCCATTCTTCCACGAGTAGACATTGGAACTGTTTCCACCTTTTGGTTGTTGTGAATAGTGCTGCTATGAATACACGTTCGTGGGTAGTTATGCTTACTTAAATGTGAATTAGCAAAGGTATGTATAGATACAACTGGGTCACCAAATCCATGACTTTATTGATAATGATCAAGCATTTTTCTCACAAATGTTTATGTGTAGGATAATATTATAGGGCAATATGAAGAATGCAACAGCTCAGAAGGAATGCATATTGGTCAAGGTCCTTAATTTAATCACATCTGCGGAGTCCCTTCTGGCTGTATAAAGTAACATTCACAGGTCCCAAGGTTTACTAGGACCTGGATATTGCTGGGGTCATTATTCAGTCTGCCCCCTACAATGTGGCCTGAAGGTCCATAAGAGTTAACTGGTAGACCAGAGGGTAAAGAGTGCTCCAGCAGCAGGCACTGCATGTGCAAAGATCCTGAGGCAGGAAGAAGCCTGGTATGTGCAGGAACAAAAGAGAGGCAAGGCTGGAAAGAGATTTTTATCGGCCAAATTAAGGACTTGGATCAGTAACCAAAGGACAAAAAGAAGCCACTAAAGAGTTTGAAGAAAAGGGGTGACAGTCTGATTGGTATTTTAGAAGGTGCAGTGGCCACAGAGTAGATCAGAGAAGTCGAGGGAAAGAATTGTGGATTCAGGGAGAAGTTAGGAAGCTGCCGTGATAGTTCTGGTGAGACGTGGCCAAGGTATAGGTTAGTGTGTGACAGCGAGGATCAAAAGAAATGGACAGACTCAAAAAAATGTTTAGGTATCTGTGTCTTGTGATAGGCCAGCCTTGCTACTTTATTCATTAATTCAGTCATTCATCCCACAAATATGTATTGAGCTCTTAGCAAGTGGTAGGTATCATGCACGGTGCTGGGGAATATAATGTGGAGCCAATTGTGTAATCCTGGACAACTTAATGAATATCTAGGCCTCAGTTTGCCTAGCTATAAAATGGACATATGATGGTGTCCATCTCTTAAAGTGCCATGAGGATTAAATGAGTGAATGAATTGAGGACAGTGCTTGACAAAGAGGAAGTGTTTGGAACAGCTAAATAACACAAACACACACAGAAATAACCACCTTGATTTTGGCTCACTTCTCTCTAGAGAAGTCAGTGAAAAGATTTCACTAAAGAAAGCATTTGAATAAACACCCATGATGGCATATGGCATTTGGCATTATGAGGCATTAAGAAATTCATTCTGGGCCGGGCGCGGTGGCTCACACCTGTAATCCCAGCACTCTGGGAGGCTGATGCAGGAGGATCACTGGAGCCCAGGAGTTTGAGGTTGCAGTGAGCTGTGATGACACCACTGCACTTTAGCCAGGGTGATAGAGCAAGACTCTGTCTCAAAAAAAAAAGAAAAAAGAAAAAATTCATTCTGTAAATATCTATTGAGTATATACTATGGGCTACCACTACTCTAGCTGCTATTCAAAAAATGAGCAAAAACCAAAGAGGTATTGTCTTTGTGGAGCCTACAGTCTAGTTGGAAAGACCAGCATTAGTCAAATAAGCATACAAACCCAGGTAATACGAGCTAAGAGGGAGGTTACAATGGTCCCAGAGTGCCTTTGATAGGTTAGTTGAATTGGCTAAGGAAATCCTGGAAGGCCTCCTTGGGGAAGTGATGTTTGGGTGAATCAAGAGCATACAGTGGTATTAACTGAGTGAGGAGGGGGAGAAAGAACACAAAGGAAAAGAGAAGAATGTGAGCACCGGTCCTGTGGCCAGCGTGAGCACGTCCAGTAAAAAGACCTAAGGAAGGTCCATGGGACAGAGCCCTTAGGTGCACAGCAGCCCAAGTGCGGGTAAAGCTGGAGGGGTCAGCAGGGGCTGGACTTTGCGGGACTACATGGGCCGTGTTGTTGGGTTTTGTCTTTATCCTAATGGAAACGGGAAACCCTTGAAGTATATTAAGTGATATGCAGACACATCCAGACATGCATTTTGGAAAGATCATTCTGGTTTGCATGTTTAGGAGAGATGAAGAGGGAGGTAAGAAAAATGGCACTTAGGGGACAAATGCACTGTCCCAAATAAGAGGTAACAAGGACATGTGCTGACCTGATGGTGGAGATGCAGAGAAGGGCGCCACCTTGACAGCTGTTTAGAAGAGAAAATCTACAGCACTAGGGATGGCCTGAATAGGAGGGGTGACAGAGGGCCAGGTGGCCGGGACAACACCAGTACTTCTTTTTTTGTTTGTTTGTTTGTTTATTTCAGCATATTATGGGGGTACAAATTTCAAGGTTTCAATAAATGCCCTTTCCCCCCTCCCCCCACAAGTCTGAGTCTCCAGCATGACCATCCCCCAGATGGTGCACATCTCACTCATTATGTATGTATACACCCACTCCCCTCCCCCCTCCCCCCTGCCCAATACCCTATTACTGTAGTACCTATGTGTCCACTTAGGTGCTGCTCAGTTAATACCAGTTTGCTGGTGAATATATGTGGTGCTTGTTTTTCCGTTCTTGGGATACTTCACTTAGTAGTATGGGTTCCAGCTCTAACCAGGAAAATATAAGATGTGCTATATCACCGTTGTTTCTTAGAGCTGAATAGTACTCCATGGTATACAC
>VSMD01074526.1:29426-55154 GCA_008750895.1 Mirza zaza | reverse complement strand
AAAAAAAATTTTTTTTTTTTTTTTTTTGAGACAGAGTCTCACTTTATTGCCCAGGCTAGAGTGAGTGCCGTGGCGTCAGCCTAGCTCACAGCAACCTCAAACTCCTGGGTTCAGGCGATTCTACTGCCTCAGCCTCCCGAGTAGCTGGGACTACAGACATGCGCCACCATGCCCAGCTAATTTTTTCTATATGTATTAGTTGGCCAATTAATTTCTTTCTATTTATAGTAGAGATGGGGTCTCACTCTTGCTCAGGCTGGTTTCGAACTCCTGAGCTCAAACGATCCGCCCACCTCGGCCTCCCAGAGAGCTAGGATTACAGGCGTGAGCCACCACGCCCGGCCAGAATTAGTTTTTTAATATCTCCTAAATATTGAGTGGCATTTTCCATCTTGGTGCTAATATAGTGCTCCAAGTGTCTTAACAATAGAGAGTACATGGAGAGAGAGAGAGAGAAGAGTAGATATTGATTTTTTTTTTTTTTTTGAGACAGAGTCTCACTCTGCTGCCCGGGCTAGAGTGCTGTGGCGTCAGCCTCGCTAACAGCAACCTCAAACTCCTGGGCTCAAGCAATCCTCCTGCCTCAGCTTCCCGAGTAGCTGGGACTACAGGCATGTGCCACCACGCCCAGCTAATTTTTCCTACATATTTTTAGTTGGCCAATTAATTTCTTTCTATTTATAGTAGAGATGAGGTCTCGCTCTTGCTCAAGCTGGTTTCAAACTCCTGACTTTGAGGCATCCTCCCGCCTCGGCCTCCCAGAGTGCTAGGATTCCAGGGGTGAGCCACCGCACCCGGCCTAGATATTGATTTTTTAAACCAATATTAATATCACCAATTATTGTTTCTTGGAGCTGGGCATGGTGGCACAGCGTGGTGCCTGTAGTCCCAGTTACTCCAGAGGCTGAAGTGGGAGGATGGCTTGAGCCCAGGAGTTTAAGGCTGCAGTCTGTAGTGAGCTAAGATCTTATCAGTGCACTCTAGCCTGGGCAACCAAGAAAGACCTGCCTCTAAGGAAAAACAAAGTTATTGCTCCTTCCCCTGGCTAATTTACCACTGAAAGTGTTGAAAGTATTGTCAGAGATCAGAGATGCGTAAACTATAACTTGAGTAAGGACACATCCTTGTTCATAGTTCTCCATCGACTCACTTTCACTTATAGTGTGCAGTCCAAATTCTTAGTATAGAATTCTGGTCCTTCAAATCTGGAAGTGATCCACCTTTCCATTGTTATCTGCCACCCTTCTGGCTAGACACTGTGCATTCTAGGAGACATCGACCTGGCCACTGATCTCCAAAATGGACATGTTCTTTGAAGCCTCTGGGTCTCTCTGCTCAGACAGTTCCATCTACCTGAAATGAGCCTCTCTTCTTCCCCTGGCAGCATCTCACTCGTTCTTCATGATGCAGCTCACATACCTGTGATTGTCTGCCTCTTTGCCAGGAACAGGGAACGGCCTGTGCTCTCTCCCCCAGTTTTCTTCACAGGGCCAGCACAGGTTTTGCATTTATTACATCAGATTTTTCATTGCACACCTCCACCAATAAAAGAAAAAGGAGGGTATACGTTCCCAAAATATGTATATTTATTTATTCATAAATTATATATATATATATTCTCACAAGCCAATATCTCAAGGCACAATATACTTAATAAGAAGTGCATCATTAATGACATCAGATGTTAATATTTCAAATAAACTTTACCATAACTTTTAATTTTATTTTGGCCAATATTTGGCCAGACTTGGGTTCTTCATGACTTTCTTACCTGGAAATGAGCTTGATAAAGAGCTTATATAAGGAGCAGAATGTCAGCTTGGCCATTTCCTTTTTTTTTTTTTTTGCCTGTGTGTTTGCATATGAATGCCATCTACATTTTGCAATCTCTTTGCTGTAGCCTTTTAAGCTGCGAGCCCAGTTGTGAGGGTCAGTGGAGCAAACACTAAATGTTAATAACATACTAGGCAAAAACCTACTGCCAGTTCCTCCTTTATGGACCTCCTTTTCCAGAAAACAGTTCATGACACATGACTACAAGACGTATGCATCCTGTGAGAGCACTGGTGTCATTTTGAACATTAGCTGGAGTGTAATTTCTTTATATTTATATGAAATAAGGATAAATAGAACCTCTCAGAGTTTCTTCCCATACTCCAAAGGATGCTCTTGCCTGCCCCATTCTGAGACCTCCCACTTAGATTAGAGTTAGTTCCATAGATGCCTCTGTTTTCTGCCAGTTTGTGATCCCTTGATGACGGGGACCCTGTCCTATTAGACTGTATGTCTCTCACACTGCCTGAAACTGTGTGTGGGCAAAGAATAACGGAACTTGGGTAAGTAAGATACCACAAATATACGGGAATTAAAGACCAGAAACCCCCGCTATTTCTAACTGGAAGCAGGAGCAGATTGTTCTGCAGATAAGTACAAAGGAAGCCTCTTCCTCTCTCTTCAGCTCTTTTCCTTGCCGGGCACATCCCATCCTCCCCAGACTGCAGCTCCAGTGGGATGGGGGCACTTAGGGCCTGAGGATATGCCCTCCTCCAAATTTACCTTCCAATTCCCTACAAGTAGCTACCCAATCCCTTTCTTGCATTTTCTCCCTCACTCATCTGGATTGGTAACACATGACTAAGATTTCTGGTTAAGACAGAATGGAAAGAGAGAAGGAAATAATTTATTAGGAATCAGTGTCGAATTACTAATCTGCGTCCTATTTCTTGGCATGCAAATCAGGGGAGTTAAGCAGGCAGCTGTCTTGGTAATGAGGTTTGGAGATGACAGAACAAACTGAACTTTCCCCTTCTCCTCTTAGAAATTGCCCAAAGGGGGAGGAGAAACAAAAGCAAATCCCATCTTCAGGAAAACAGGGGAAAGGTAAAACGGTATTGACCTCATTAATAAAGGATCTTTGGACAACTATAAGAAAGATCCAGTCACTTTTATAAAAGGGGTTTGGGGGTATCATGGTTGTTGCAGACTTTTCCAAAACAATATTCAATGCTAGAAGAGAGTAAAACAATTTCTATACCATTTTCAAGAAAAGTGTGCCCTAAGATTTTTATATCCAGCTACATTGCCTTTGAATTTTAAAGGTAACATATATTTTTGAAAACAGAAAAACTAAAAAAATATTGTTCCTGTGAGCCTTTTGAAGAAAAATTTAGAAAAGAACCCCAGAGAATGCAGAATAAATCCTAGAGTGCAAGAGCGGGCGGAGCACACACCCTGGGAGAGGCTTGCGGGCTGACAGCGAGAGGGAGCAGGGGGACAAGTGCGGCTGAATGTGGCCACTGCTCAGAAGTCTCCACCTTGAGGAAGGAAGCTCCAAACTCTCCGCCAAGGTGGTGGGTTGGTCTGCCAGGTCTCCTTCAGGACCCCAGGGTTGGAATGTCTTCTTGCAGGGATCAGTCGGCTGTTTGCCAGTTTGTTCTGGAAGCTCTTCCTGCGGCAAAGCATAGAAGGCACCAAGGGACGGTACAGCAGACTGCACAAATGTTTAAAATACCATGGGAAAAATGAACTCTTAAAAAATCATGAGATTTTAGACAGAAGATCAAAGTAACAAAGACTTTTTCTCAGGAGCTCAGGGTGCAGAACTGTGTGTCTGAGGTGAGTGGGCTGAAGGTCCAAAGAAAGGAATCAGATTCCAGGAGAAAATCCGCCCCTGACTTTGGCTGCTAAGGACAAATATCATGTAAAAGAAACAGGATAAGCTATCAAACAGCTAAAACTCTATGAAAATACTACATGTTTTTGTATAGAATTTTGTAAAAGTTTTAGAGGCAAAAAATAGTCTTCATAAAGTTAAAAAAAGGATGAAGTCTAAATTTCACTAGACTTAAGAAAAAGTAACCAAATTTCAGAGATGCAAGGAAGTTACCAGGAAAGACTATTAGAGTAAGAAACACATTGAACTCAGTGAACTAACAAGATTATATGGAAAATCTTAGAAAGCTGTATATGGAACCCTTGCTCACAGAGAAGGAAATTTTAAAAGAGCCCAGAGGCTGGGATCTATTCAGCTTTGAAACTTCACTTTTTCCTGGCTATCTCTATGGCATAAAGGAGTAATTTTTTGTTATTGTTACAGATGGAAAGCACTGTTTAATTTGGGTTTGACAACATAATTTGGTTGTTTAAAATTTAAAAATTTTAAAAAGTTTTAAATCATTGTACTTTGCAGTTGAAGCAGAGGCAATTCACTGGAGTGAGTTGTGTTTTTTTAAAGGGATGAATTTCTTCTTTATTATGTGCCTGGAGTTAACATATTTTATCACTAAAATTGATAAACATTTTACTAAATTATTGAGATACTATCATTAAATGTCCATTTTCCCCAATGCTGTGTTTTTAAATTTTTTTTTAAATTTCAGAGTATTGTGGGGGTACAAACGCCTTGGTTGCATAAATTGCCTTTGCATTGCCCAAGTCAGAAGAGTGCCCATCCCCAAGACAGCATGCACTGCACAGTTAGGTGTGAGTTTATCTACCCCTCCTCCCCCTCCCACCTTCCCGACATGGATGAATGTTACTTCCATTGTGCATGTAAGTCCTGATTGATTAATACCATTTTGCTGGTGAGTACATGTGGTGCTTGTTTTTCCATTCTTGTGATAACTTCACTTAGAAGAATAGGCTTCGGCTCCATCCAGGATAATACAAGAGGTATTTCATCATTTTCTTTTATGGCTGAGTAGTATTCCATGGTATACATATACCACATTTTATTAATCCACTCACAGGAGTGAGTTTTGTTTAAGAAATCAGAGAAGGGTAAGATGATGCACTGATAGACAAATATTTGCCAAATTCTTTATTTCTTTCTTCTTCTTCTCCTCCTCCTTCTTTCTTCTTCCTCTTTTTTTTTGGAAACGGGGTCTCGCTCTCTCTGGCCCAGGCTAGAGTGTGACTTTAGCTCACCGAAACCTAAAACTCCTGGGCTCAAGTGATGCTCCTGCCTCAACCTCCCAAGTAGCTGGGACCCCAGGTGTGCACCACTGTGCTCAGCTCAAATTCTTTGTTTTCAATATAAACTGACTGATGAGGAGCCATTTAGGTGTGACATTCAGCTGAACTTCTGCTGGGAAACAAGAGAAGAAACCTCGCAGCAGAAAGTGGAGATCTTTAATGACCTCTATGGAGAGAAATGCATGGTTCTGAAAAAGAAGCTGATGCAGGACTGGTGTAAATGGGAAAAGAAATGACAGAAACTAGCAGCTGCAGAGGAAGTGAAACTTACAACCAGGTGGTGAAGAAACGCAGAATGAATTCCGGCCAACAGAGAGATTTTAAAACACCCCCGCATTGCTCTTGGCAGTGAGAAAGCTTGAGACAGCTAGCCCACTGTTCTTCCTGGAGGGTGAACTATGCCAGCCTGGGACAGACATTAATATATTGACAGCCAGGTGGGGTGGCTCACTCCTGCAATCCTAGCACTCTGGGAGGCTGAGGTGGGTGGATCGTTTGAGTTCAGGAGTTCAAGACTAGCAAGAATCTAGTTCAAGTTCTGAGCAAGAGTGAGACCCTCATCTCTACTAAAAATAGAAAGAAATTAGCTGGACAACTATCTATCTATCTATCTATCTATCTATCTATCTATCTATCTATCTATATGTAAAATTAGGTGGGCATGGTGGTGCATGCCTATAGTCCCAGCTACTCAGGAGACTGAGGCAGAAAGATTGCTTGAGCCCAAGAGTTTGAGGTTGCAAGAGACTAGCAAGAGACTAGTTCGAGTTCTGAGCAAGAGCGAGACCCTCATCTCTACTAAAAATAGAAAGAAATTAGCTGGACAACTATATATATGTAAAATTAGCTGGGCATGGTGGGCATGCCTGTAGTCCCAGCTACTCGGGAGACTGAGGCAGAAGGATTGCTTGAGCCCAAGAGTTTGAGGTTGCTGTGAGCTAGGCTGATGCCACGGCACTCTAGCCCAGGCAACAGAGTGAGACTCTGTCTCAACAACAACAAAAAAGAAATTTTTTGTTGAAAATACATTGAAACCAGTGACTTCTAGCGTGAAACCCTCTTCGCCAAGGCTCCCCTGCCCTGCCCACTAACATTGGAGGGACACACAGCTCTGCCCAGTATCCACATGGTCACCAGTCACTCCCGTGGAGTCCACTTGGACACCTCCTCGCTGTGGGGGCTTCCAAACTCTGTGCCTCCTTCAGCCCCTCATCCCTCCGGGCTCCTCCTCCAGACCCAGAGAGCTGTCGCGTATGTGAACAAGGCGTCCCGAGGAGGCAGGGCCATGCCTTCTGGCCCTGGGGAGAGCTCATCCTTTAGAATCAGAAGTCCTCAAGGGGATCCGCCTCTGACCTGAGATTACACCTCCAGCCTCATCCCATCCTCGCTGCAAAGGACTATTTGTCTACTTTTTGCAGGAGTCGAGAAGGTCTTCAGGCTCCATAGCTGCCGCATCTCTCATGGCTGCTCACGAGCACTCCCAGACCTTCAGTGTGACCGTGGATAGACCACTGGAACATGGCCTGTGCCTCAAGTCCGTTCCCGTTGTACCATTTTTTATTGCATTTTTTATTTGCTTAGACTGATCTGAAATTGTGCATTTTGAGGCACCAATGAAGACTGAAGATGAAGCCATCTGCAGTACTCCCTGCCTATTTTATTTAGTGTAAACTCCGGTAACTAACAAATTATTTTAAACATTATGAAAACATTGTGAAAATAAAATACCTTTAATAGGTGTTTTTTAAGTTCAGAAACATTGTCAAGGTACTCCAAGGTGGAGGAAGGAAACTGCATGACCTCACTGTGATTGGAGGTGTAGTGAGGAGGTTCCCACCTCCACACGATCATTTCCTCACGCAGGAATCAAACCATCCGGAATGCTACCACCGGGACTCGTTCCTTCATGCTACATGTGCCTTTATCCTAGAGACCTCTTTAATCCTGTGTGTTCCTGAGGGGGCGGCACACCGCCTTGAGCGCCTCAAAAGGTGCAGGAAATCAGGACGTGCTGGGCCCAGTGTTCGGTTCCTTGTGGTCCAGAGAGCCGGCGGCATGGTGGGGGCCTATGCTAAGCTGGGAGGTGAGAAGGAGAAACAAGTGCTGGCCTGAAAGTGCCTCCAAGCTGCCATGGTTCTAGGTGCTTTGCCCGGATGTGCAGAGGGCAAAGGCCTGCTGGACCTCCCCAGGACTAGGCGGGCGGCCACGGGCACAACCCGTGGGGGCCCTCGGGGCTCCCGAAAGTCTTGTCTTAACAGCCACACACTCTTGGCTTCCTCCTTGCAAGTGGCGTCAGAGGCCGTGGGACTTGTCCGCAAATGTTCACTGTGTGCCAGGCACTGTTCTAGGCATAGAAAGACAGCAGGGGACACATCAGACACAAATCTTTGTTCTCCTGGAGTTAACGCTGTAGGTGGTATAAACTTACAGTTAGAAAAGTGTGATTCCTCAGGTCTGTAGTTTCTGACTTGTTATTTCTTCCTTATTTTCTTTATTGGGCTTTTTATCCTGGTTTTATTCTTTTCCATACCTTCCTCTTCTCTCTGCTAAACAGAGTGTGTGGTAAGACAATAATTACAGGCTGTGGACGGCTTTGATGACACTGTAATTAAAAGGGTCTGTGATGACAGGTTAGACCAGGTGCCATCAAGGTTATCTGAGTCACACAGACACACTCAGTCATGACACTATTCCATCCCCAGTCTAGCTTCCCTTCCCCTTTCTCCTGTTCTCTGAATGATTGTAGATTACCTGGTATAGGAAAATAAGTGACTGATTTTGGGAAAAAACAAGGAAACAAACTCTCATCCTAAAAATTGGAGTCTTTAGTCATTGTAGGATCATCACTATGGTGATCACTAAATCAAAAGACAAATTGTGTTGGAAAACCCAAATTAAACAGTGCTTGCCATCTGTGACAACAAATAATTACTCTTTTATACCATAGCTATAGCCAGAAAAAAAATGAAGTGTCAGTGCCGAATGGATCCCAGCCTCTGGGCTCTTCCATGGGTCACCCCACCACAGAAACACTGCGCAGGAGGACAAAGGCAAACGTATTTTCCCAGACATACCTACCCATGCCAAGTTAGCAGGGGAGGTTTGGAAGGCAGGCCCTCTGTTAGGGGGCTACTATTTTGATTTTAGAACCCAGCAAGATGCAGTTTAATTCACTCAGAGAGGAGTTGTCCTCCCAAATTTGCTTTCTCAGCTGGTCCCTGACTTGAGCTCAGAGGCCTTGGACAAGCCACAGCCCGCCTTGCCATCTGTAAGTTGCTTCCTTCTTTCTCACTTCTTGCGGGAGCTGTGAGAAGAGATGAGATAAGGCCACCAACCTGCTTTGAACCCTTCTGAGGCTGGCACCTGTGCACCCAGCCTGTTATTATGGTGACGGGGTAACACATCAAAGGTGGATTAACATGCTGTAGTTGCACCCTGGAACTGGACTTTCTTAAGGTCGCATATCCTTTCATACCTCTTGCCTGAGCAAGGTACATGGCATCGGAACAAAACGTTGTTCGTCAAGGCTTAGAAGCTGTGCTTCTTTGCTTTGCTTCCCATAATCCTCGGTCTTTAATTACTGAGTGACTGACATGGCAACAAACAGGCAAGCGTGTTGCTTCATCAGACCCGCAGTTCTATTGCTGGTACTTCCTTTTCGTCAGAACACTTGCTGTTGTGGTTTTAGGCAGAAATGGAACTTGGAAGTTGGGTGTTTTTATTTTTTTTCCTTTTGTGTTTAAAATTTGGAATCCTGGAGTTACCATTCATTGATACTTAATGGGATTCCAGTTTTCATGAAAAACCTTGCCACTTGATCACTGGCATTTAATATCTGAGTCTCTCTCAGGTCAATGAAGCTGCGACAGTTGGTTTTGACTAGGTTGCTTGTTTTCTAGCTCCTTCTCTTGGTATGGCTACAAGGACCCATGCCTCGAATCCCTGGGGCTTGCTGGTTACATTCACAGCAAACCTTGCCTTTGTTCTGTTATGCCCTCACCTTTCCCCGTGGGGTTGATTTGGCAATGGCTACGTGAAGATGCATATGCCCCTGCTGCCGAAGACATTGTCCATGTGGGTGAGCTTTAGCCAAGGACATATGGGACCAAGCTCGCCACAAACACACCGCTTTGAGTACGTTTGCCAGTTAAACCACACAAAGGCTGTCCCTGTCACATCACACAGCGGCAAGCTCTAGCTACCCTCATCCTATTTTCCTTGTGATCATGGGTTCAAGTTCCATAACTATGACATTCCAGATTTTGGATGTCTGACGTTCCCCTACCATCACCTTCGTTTTAAATAATTTCCTGTCTCTGACATTTAAGTGTCATTTTGGGGGAGGAGTGTTTTCATTTAAAGTTGCTTCATGCCTCAGTTTCCCAAATATTTGGTTCCCAAATATTTAAAATAGGCGACCACAGACTTTGTGACTATTGGTTCTCTAGAGCCTTGGCTGTCACCTTCTTCAGCTTCCTGGTTGTTCTCTCCCTGGTACTCATCTGACCTTCTTTCTCTCACTCTGCCCCCACTCCTCTTCTCTCTCCTCCTCCCATTTTTTGAAACTATGTAGTTTCTCCAAAAATTATCCTCCAGTGTGGTAAGCCTAGCCACCAAAAGTACGCCAAGGAAGACCCAGGCGAGACTGAGTATGATTGCAGGCCTGTTTCTCTGCCCTTGCCTTTGCGCGCGCAAGTGAGTGAGTGTGTGTGTGACGAGCAAGCCGCACGTGGTCATCTTCAGTTCTGCTTGTCCCCAGGCCTGTTTTTGACCATGGAGCTGCCTTTCTAATCTCCCCACTTCTTATCTATGTGTATGAAGCGTTTGCACTGTCTTTCCTTTTCATAAACTGTCACCCTCAATCATACTGCCATAAGAAATAGTGTAAAACTCAATATCATCGTCCCTCCATGTTTTTACACATAATTCAACTCACACTTAGTGAGTGATGGTGATTTCCACGTTTTACAGTGATTCCCACCAACCCTGCCCTTCTGCACCCCCTCCGCATGCACACTTTCCCCCATTAGCCCACCCAGCATCCAGCACACTTCATGACACTCTCAGCATGCCATTCTAGTCAAACCTCAAGTTCTTTCTCCACCCATACAAGGTGTCCTTGAGCTCTAAGAGGAACAGAGGTTGAAGCATGGAGGCTCACGCTGACTTTGACTCTGGGATAAAATTGGCCTTGTCCCTTCTACATCACTTGCTAAGTTCTCTTTCTCTCTTCACTTTGTCTCCTGGGACTCAGGAGCAATTTATTCTTGAATCGTCCCTTGTTAGGTGCCAGAGCGTTTCTACTCCCTGGAGCAATGCCTGCAGTGCGATGCCAGGCAGGGAGAGGCCTGCCTCTCTCCTGTGCAGCAGGGGGGTGGGGTGAGCTTGAAAGGGCGCTAGGAAAAGGTGAGTCTCAGAGCAGAGAACATTCTCGGGCAGAGCACTTCTATACTGGAAAGACATTTGTTCAAGTTTTAGATCTGGAAACAAATCCCAAAAGCTACTCATGGCTCTGCATGCCTAGAGCGTCTTCATGGCCCCCGTCTTCTGGCCTCGCTCTGAAGCCCACTTAGCTACAGCCCAGCTACACACTGAGAGAGGCGGAATGCCCCTGGGTCCTGAATGCAAGTTCCTGGGAAAGGGATCCTGCCCAGCTCTTTGGGGAGCCCATCATGGTAAATGTGGGGGTAGATGGAGAGGCCTTTTCCAGGAAAGTGTGTAGGAGGGACAGACAAGGTTGGGGTGCAGTGGGGTGGAGGCCAGGGATAGGGAGCTTTCTAAGCACTGAAGAGTTTTCATTTCCAGCTGTGAGAAGACAATTCACCATACCATAAAGCCAGATTGTAGATCATTGAGCTTGTGCCTTTAACAACTATTAGAGTTTAAAGATTATACTGGGACTTTATGAGCCTCTTCTCTCTGCCCTCAGTCCTGTCTCAGCCATGCAGTTTGGAAAGATGCAAGAGGAGTTGGTGAAGGTTGCAGCCTCTCCTCTCCCATTCCCTTCCGCTCTGCTGCATGAATTTCCATGGCTGAGAGAGCTGGCTGGAGGGCACAATTCAAGTAGTGACTTGCTACAGCCTCAGAAGGGCTTTGCTCCAGGTACAGTGCCGCACCTGGGAGGCTGTGGCAGCTGTTTCCATCGGGTAGCAAGCAGGGGCGTTGAGGCACGCAGGGCCACATGCAGAGGTGTTTTGCTGCTTTTGCTACTGGTATGGATGTTGTTGTTGGACTAGAAACCAGACCCTCCAGGAAGCCTAGAGGGAAGTGGCAAGCTGGGAGGGACATAAGAAGCAGTAGGTGACTGAGGTATGTTGTCACATCCTTTCAACCCAGAGGTGACCTTAAACACACTTCCAAGACAAACCTAGATTATGCTGTCAGGGCCCCAGGTATTTGGCCAAGGGTTTTTCTTAGGATCTGGCCAGCTGGGGGCATTTTGCTGAATTCAGCTCCGCCCTTTTCCTCTGCACCTGCTGCCCTTCCTTACCTTGTTGTTGCTGTCCTGATTCCTGAACTAGCTCCTAACCCACTCCAGCCTGTGTCCCTGCCTTCTGGTCACCTTGAGGTTCCCAGGACTGACCTCTGTCCCTCTTTTTGTGCCTGTGCTCCCCATCTTGTCCATTTGACTCCTCATCCTCAAGTGCAGTTCTGCCCTTGCCTCTTCCAGGAAGCCCTCCTGACAGCCTCATCTGCACTTGGCCTCCTAAGCCATTATTTTATTTCCAGCACTTGCTGTGCTACATTGTAGTTATTTGCTTGTCTACTTATTTCACTAAAAAGAGTTTTGTCTACTTCACTTTGTGTATCCCCAGTGCCTGGCACACAGCAGGAGCTCAATAATTGCTTGTAGGATAAACATATGCATGAAAAAGTGAAAAACTGCTTGGCAGCTCACCGTCTTCAGTATAAAACCAGGTGCTGTTGTTAGACTCAATGGGTTTGATGGATATACTTTATGGAGTGAGGTTAGCCATAAAGAAGATATTTTTGGCATGTCGCGGTGGCTCATGCTTGTAATCCTAGTACTTTGAGAGGCCAAGATGAGAGGATTGCTTGAGGCCAGGAGTTTGAGACCAGCTGAGCAAGAGTGAGACCTCATCTCTACAAAAAATAATAGAACAATTAGCCAGGTATGGTAACATGTGCCTGTAGTCCCAGCTACTTAGGGAGGCTGAGGCAGGAGGATTGCTTGAGCCCAGGAGTTAGAGGTTGTAGTGAGCTATGATAATGCCACTGCACTCT
Source organism: Mirza zaza (assembly GCA_008750895.1). Taxonomy (NCBI): domain Eukaryota; kingdom Metazoa; phylum Chordata; class Mammalia; order Primates; family Cheirogaleidae; genus Mirza; species Mirza zaza. The sequence goes on along the minus strand of VSMD01074526.1, from coordinate 42,935 downwards.
AGCCCTGGGCAACAGAGCAAGATTGTCTCAATAAGAAAGAAAGAAAGGAAAGAAAGAAAGAAAGAAAGAAAGAAAAGGAAAGGAAAGGAAAGGAAAGGAAAGGAAAGGAAAGGAAAGGAAAGGAAAGGAAAGGAAAGGAAAGGAAGAAAGAAAGAAGACATTTTTTGGTAAAGACACACTAATGTTTAGAGTGAATGCTGAAGGGGCCAGATTATTTAGATATGATCCGTGTCAAGGTCATATATAAAATAACAGCCTTTAAGGGCCTCCGGCTCTCTAATTCACTGTACAAATACATATATGAACACATATAAATAGATTCTTAAGCCATTGAAGTATAGATTTTAAAAAGTGCTCAGGCCATAGGTGTCCAGGCCCAGAATGTCCTTGTGAACACTCCCAGCGTTCCAGAGGCCCCGGGGCTTTCCTCCCAGGCCCCCCCGTGTAAAGTGACCACTGCCTGGCCCTGGCCTGAGAGGCCAGTGCTGCTGGCTTCCGGACTTTATAGAAATGGAATCTGGCAGTGTGTGCTCTGTTGTGTCTTGCTTCTTTTGCCTAACTTTCTCTTTTCTTATTTTTTAAATCTTATTAAATTTCAGCATATTACGGGGTGTAAATGTTTAGGTTACATGTGTTGCCTTTGCCTCACCCGAGTCAGAGGTTGAAGCGTGTCCATCCCCTGCCTAGCTTTCTTTCATATCTACCTACGCGTCCCACGGATTCTTGGTTCCTCGAGGCGCCGGGACCTGTGGAGGGTAACCCTGGGGCGTCCCGCTTGGCGCCCCCCTCCCCTTTGCAGCAGAGGGGAGGTGGGGGTCGCCGTTCTCAAGGGCATCTTCGCGTCTTCCCAGCACTGGGACAGTGCCTGGCACACAGATGCTTCAGTAAATGTTTGCCGAGGAAGCCCGATAAATGGGCCTTTTCATTTATTCCTTGGCTTACTCCCTGACTCCCTTGAAATACAGCTGCTTTCATTGACTGAGCATTATTTATTCAGTGAATATGCTTGCTTTCAGTGCCCGGAAGGAAAAACAAGGGGCAGTCGCCCCTCCCGGACAGCCACAGTCCTGGCAAAGCAGCCTTCCTTTGTGCCAAGAACAGAACCGTCTGCAGCTGGGTGGAGGTCCGGGGTCTGTCCGACTCAAAAGGCCCAGTGGCTGGGCTGCCGGCTGGCCACGATTCCAGCAGCCCATTCGGGAAGGGCCTGGCATTCTTGGAACCGCCACAACTGCTGAGCCGCAGCCTACCTGCCCGCGGCCGCCCGCGCAGGCCTTTCAGAGGAAGCTGCGTCTGCGTCACGTGACTGGGCTCTGCAGGAGGGAAGGAGAGGAAGGGCAGAGGGAGAGAAACAGTCTTTTGTTCTGCTGCCCTCCATGAGCGCATGTCTCAGGCACAATGCTCTGAAGTCGGGCCGAGGAGTCTAATCAAACATCAAAAGATTTACCCAGAAGACAAAAGGCGGTCTTCACCAGGCACTGCTCTGGGCTCGGGGATATAAATTCCATCTTTCGTTGGACAGCAGAGTGTGTCTTTGTTTATCCTTGGTGAGTCTCACTGCGCCGTACTCATTACACACGTGTTGCAGAGCCGTCAGGTGACACCCTTCACAATCACACATATGTGCAGCCACATATTTCCCAACCCAAATGAGGGTACGCACCATCTGGGAAAGGATTCCCCCTTCCCATATGTATGAGTTTGTTTAGCTAAAAAGCATCAAGGAGGACAGGCATGGTGGCTCACGCCTGTAATCCCAGCACTTTGAGAGGCCGAGGTGGGAGGATCTCTGGAGCCCGGGAGTTAAAGGTCAGTCTGGCAGTATAGTGTGAACTTGTCTCAACAAAAAAGTTTTAAATATTAGCTGGGTGTGGTGGCGCATGCCTGTGGTCCCAGCTACTGGGGAGGCTGAGGCAGGAGGATCACTTGATCCCAGGAGTTCAAGGCTGCAGTGAGCTATGATGACATCATTGCACTCCAGCCTGGGTGACAGGACAAGACTCCAATCTCTTAAAAAAATAAAACAAAAAGCATTAACAGTCACAAAATAAAATCACATTTTAGACCTACACTTAATTGAAATATTGAATCTTGGGATTGTATTGGGGATTCCAAGGTATCCCACAAAAAACCTAGAGTGAGAGGACGGAACGCAACTCCCGCTGGCTTTTCTGACATAGCCCCAGGACCGCTGTCCAATTGGAGGGCCTGCTTGGGGGCTGACTCAGGGGAGGTGGTGGCCACTGTGGGAATGTCACCTGGCCTTGTCTGGAAGCCTATGTGTCCTTTAAATCCAGCTCCTTGGCTGGGCATGCCATAGCTCCCGTGTGGGTCCACGCCTCCACCCCCTCAGATGCCCATCTTCCAGCTGGGGAGAGGAGGCTCTGCTGGGGGTGCGGGGTCCAGGCTCAGCTCCAGCCTCAGCCACTCGGTGCCTCCCAGTGCTCAGTTCCTTGTTTGAAAATGTGAGTCCTGGTCCCTCCCTCCTGGGGCTTCTGTGAGGCTCTTCAGTTATGTGACTACTGTACCCCCTGGGCCCCACTGCCTGAGGCCTCTGTTCCCTTTGCCCACGCACCCCCTTCCCGTTTTCCCGCCTAACTGATGGGTCCCCCTACCCAAGGCCTAGCTACCTGCCCAGCCTGCAATGACTCCTGACCCGTGTGGTGCTTCGTGCCCTGCTCTCTGTTGCTGGTCACTGTTTTGTGTTTGCTGGTCTTGTCGCTGCAACTAGCGGTCTGTGCCTGGAGAGCCAATCAAGTACTGTTAATAGGTGGCTGCAGAGCTCAGCGTAGGGGAAGGCTGCTGACGTAGGGGCAGGGGCCTGCAAGGTGAGCATCACCTGCCCAGCCACACTCGTGTAGGAAACCCCTTTCTGGCTTTGCTGCACTAAGTCTGCAGCTCTTGTTGCTGCCCTTCCTAGAACAAGCAGGCGGAAAGCCCGGCTAACTGGGGAGGAATCTTTTCGTTAATCACTTGTGGTTTATCCAGAGGCAGAGGCCAGGGCTGGCCCTGAGCGGGTGGCAGGGGGAGAGGAGGGTAGAACTGGGGCTCCCGCCGTCCCTGCCTCCGCAGCAGCAGAGGTCGGGTGGGCTGAGGATGGATGGCTCCTCCATGCCCCTTGGAAGGTGCAGAGTCTAACGTCCGAGCTGTCCTCTGGGTAAGGCAAGGCTGTACTGAGCCTTCCTTGGTTAACAAAACTGTATTGACATTTTGAGAAGAGTTATAGAAAAAATGCTGTCGAGTTTGATTCTGTCCGTGAATCACAGTGATGTGAGGTTTCCATCCACTTGAAGCTTTTCCCTCTGGAGCAAACAGATAGGATTATCCTGTTTATCCTTCTGCACCAGAGCTGGATGGCGCTAGAACTTGGGCAGGGGTTCGTTCGTGTGAAATAGAAAGTGGCTGCTGGTCAAAGTGTTTTGTCTGTATTTGGGAAGAGTGAGGGGGACAGCTAGGACCAGGAGTTAAGGAAGATGCTGAGGCTGCTGGCCTGAATACCTGGAAGAATGCAGGTGCCGTGTTCTGAGAAGACGGGGAAGGCTGTGGGAAAACAGGCTTGGTGGGGAAACGCCTGCAAGTTGGAAGTTTCTAGCACATTCAAATGGAGATGTCTGTCAAATGGATATGCACTGGAGTTCAGGCAGGAGGTTGGCTCCAGAGACACAAGTCTGGGGATCACCAGTGTGCATGGGCTGGGCAGAGCCCTCAGCAGGGGGACCAGGGACTTGGGGCACTTCCACAGCAGAGGCAGGGCTATGACCAAGGGCCAGCTGAGGAGCCTGAGGAAGGGCCCCTGGCACCAGGACAGAGTAGTGCCCTGCAAGTCCAATGCTACAAGAAAGGGACTGAGCCGTGGCCACAGCCAGGGTGTTGTGACCTTGGTGGGAGCAGCTTAGTGAGGTGTGGGGAAAGAAGCTGATATGACCGTTTCAGACAGAGAGGAAGAAGAGGGACTGGAAACAGCACACATAAAGCCTTTCCCAGGGGTTTTGCTGCAGAGGGAAGCAGACATGTGCGGGCTGTGATCAGAGTGAATGTGGAGTCAAAGGAGGATGTTTTTAAGATGGGAACATATGTCTGTTCACCCGCAGGAACAGTCTAGTAGAGAGGTGAAACTCACTGACACTGGAGAGAGAGGTAGCAATGGCTTGTGCAATGCCTCTGAGAAGGTGAGAGGAGATGGGAACTCACACGTGGGGGTGGGTTTTACCTTCCGACCGGAGCACAGATGGGTCACCTATAGTCATGGAGGCAGAGGGAGACTTGTGGGTTCTGTGGCAGATAGCTCGGAGGGTTTGCGGTAGGGACAGATTTGGAGCAGAATGCAAATTATTAATACCATAAACTCTTAAGATTAGAAAAGACTTAAAAGAGTTGGATCACTTGGGGTGGTGAACACAGCTTCGGGCGCTATCTCTTGGCCCCAGGCCCTTAGGGTCTCTTCATGGAAAATCTGGAGAACCACTGCTCTGCAGATGCAGTAACTTGCAGTGAATCATAGTTCTTATCCTGGTGGCAGGGGCAGTGGTGTTCTTCAAACATTCCATCTGCTCCCCACATCTGGCAGCTGCTCCTGCAGGTGGGCGGTTACAGGTGACCATTTCTGGCTAATGGGCTACGAGTGCATGTGATGTGTTACTTGTAGGTCAGAACATAAAAAGGCCTGGCCCAACACTCCAGCACCCTCTTCTGCTGCTCTGACCGGTAGTGTCAGGCGGTGGGGGCACCGTCAGCCTGGGTTCAGAGGGATTATGTGAAGCAGAGTCCCCCATCTCACCCCCACCCCCTGCTCCCACCCCAAAGTACACATTCAGCATGAGCTAAAAATAGGCTTTGTTCCATCAGGGCATTGACATTTCAGGGTTAAAATGTTACCATAGCATAACCCAGTCTGTTACTAATCAATTACCAACCATGGCATATAATTGAGTTTGGGTTCAATCTTAGATTAAAGGCCCATGAATCTTGTCCAAGAGTGACTCCATGGTGCTGTCAACATCCCGGAAGTTCTTATGACTCACTGACGGCACCAGGAGCAACCCCAGGCACAGCTCCAAATGCAGACGGCTGCATCGTAAACCTGGACTTGCTTCTCAGTACCTGGAAGGAGGCTGACAGAAGTCGTCCCGGCAGAGCAGTTTACTTTTATTTTTGGAGACAGAGTCTCACTCTGTTGCTTGGGCTAGAGTGCCGTGGCATCAGCCTTTCTCACAGCAACCTCAAACTCCTGGGCTCAAGTGATCCTCCTGCCTCAGCTTCCCGAGTAGCTGGGACTATAGGCATGCGCCACCATGTCCAGCTAATGATATATATATATATATATATATATATATATTTTTTTTTTTTTAGTTGTCCAGCTTATTTCTTTCTATGTTTTTAGTGGAGATGGGGGTCTTGCTCTTGCTCAGGCTTGTCTTGAACTCCTGAGTTCAAACGAACCACTCGCCTCGGCCTCCCAGAGTGCTAGGATTATAGGCGTGAGCCACCACGCCCGGCCCACAGAGCAGTTTTCTTGTCCATCATCTAAATCCCTGTAAATCTTAGTTCCTAATGAAATTCACACCACAACCCACATTGGTGGCAGAAAGAGGAGAGGGATGAATCAAAACAGCCACGGCCAGCTTCCCCTTTCTCTTTAAGCTAGCCTTTCACTTTCTGCTGCTGCATGCTTTTGCGTTCGTGGGCTGTGGGCTGTCCTGGAAACAGGACCCACTGCTTCATCTGTGTTCTGCAATGGCAGAGCCTTGAGAAAAGACTGACCCTGACCCAGGGCTCTGGTTAAGGGTAGGAATCCAAGCCCTGAAATCGAAATCGACTCTGCTCCCAGCCCGCTGCCTTCCCACCTGCCACCCAGAGGCTCCCTGCAGAATTACACCCTCCGGCGTGGGGCAGGGTGGAATTGGAGGGATCTCCTTACCAGTCTGCCCTCTTATCTGATCCTCACAGGGTATCAGCCCTGCAAGGCGCCTTGGAGACAATCTAAGCCAATCTTCTCATTTTACAGCTAAGGTAGCAGAGACCTAGAATAAAGGCATAGGGCTAATCAGTGGGGGATCCAGGACCAGAGCCTGAGGCCCTGAGCACTCTTGCTCAACCATGCAACCATGCAATCAGTATTTGCTTTATGCCCGCCCTGCAGGATGCAAAGGCTGAAGATGAAAGAGCCTGTCGCTATCCTTAGGCGCTTCCTGAGAGGGCAGATGGGCACGCAGGAAGGCATTCCGCAAGATGGTTACTCGGAGGTAAATATCCAGGCCGGGCAAAGCTGCAGCCGGCCTGCCTGCAGCCGGGGGACGGCTTCCCTGGGGACGTGGTGTTGGGGCGACCTTGAGGGCGAACAGTCTGTCAGGCAGGAAAGTCCAGGGCAGGCCCAGGCCCAGGGGCACTGTGCAGGGTTCCTGCCTCCTCTTAGAATTCAGAACCACCGGAGTGTAAAGTCAGGAAGCAAGGGAAGGGAAAGACATGAAGCTGTGTGTGTCTGTGAGGGTGGTGGGCTAGACATCACTGAATACTTTTTTATTAGAGGACGTAGCATGGTCAGATTTATTGGTTTGATAGATCTCTCTGGCGACAGTGAGTGAGAAAGACATATTGGAAGCCGGTGAAACAAGAAGCAAGGAGACTAGTCAGAATGCCATGGTGGCAGTGCGGGCTGGAGCTGGGCGCAGAGTGACTGCGCACGTGGCAGCGCAGGGGAGGGTGTGTGCGCGTGAGCAGGCAGCGCTGTTGTGGTATCGGAGAAGATTCCACGTTTGTGGTTTTGGAAAGCAGTGAGTGCTGCGCCTTCGCCACTGTAGGTACAGTAAGGCAAGTGGGCCTGGGGGCAGGACCCGGGGAGGGGCACAGGTGAGGGGCCCAGGTGCTGCTGACAGTAGGTGGGCCACCAGTAGGCAGCTGGGTGTGCCTGCAGGTCTGAAAGCAGGGCTGGCTGTGGGCGACCGCTCTGGAGAACAGGTCGGAATCAGGCCATGGGCGAGAGCACATGGGATGCACAAAGCGAGGTCAGAGCAGGCCGTGGAGGGAGCCTGAGCCCAGCTCGGGTCCCCAGAAAGCAAATCAGGGAGAGTCGATTCTGAATATTTATTATATTTACTGAGGAGCACCCTTGGTGGAGGGAAAGGGAGCAGGGGTGGGCAAGGGGAGAAGGGCAGCCACCGTGCAGACCTCGAAGCCATGCGGACCGCACTGGAGCTCCAGCCGAGTGGCTGTCAGAGTTGACCCACCGCACTGTGCCCAAGTGCGGGTCTTTATGCCTTGTCTCCATCAGAAGCCCCTGCAGGCGGAGCCCTTAGGCAAGGCGGTTCTCAGTAGCTCGGTGAATCCCTACAGGTGACGATGCTTGCAGTCCCAGGCCCCTCTTTCCCTGGAAGGGGGAATATGCCCTTTTGTGCCTGGAGTTGCTGTTTCTTCCATTTACTGGCACCATTAGGTAAAGGAGTACCTGGTGGCACTCAAGTAGGTCGCCTGGATGCCAGACCTTTTCCTCCCTGGCCTCACGAGGGGCCAACAGCCCTTCTCCTCCTGAAGATCAGGGCGAATTTCCTCTACCCGGATGGCGACTCTTCTCCTCTCACTGAGCTCTGGACACAAGGAGCCCAAAGTGCCCAGTGGCAGGCATAGCTCAGTGGGACTCGTGCTGTGTCACCTGGGAAATGGGACCTCATCCTCAGCCACAGTCAGGTTGGGGAGCACAGGCCCTGAGTCGGCCCTGGGAGCAGTGGCGAGCGGGCCACTCCTGCTTCCACGCCGTTTCCCTGCCTCTACCAGTCTCCCTGCTGCGGGCCAGCACGGTGGAAGACACCTCCATTCAGGGCGTACGCAGGTGCCCGGGAGTGGCTCCATCCTCACACGTATCATCTCCGGCTGGCACTTCAGCTGTACCCTCAGTGGGCAGCAGCTTCTGGGTGGTGCAGAGTAGGCGATGTGGCCAGTGGGTCCTGTGGCCTGGGCCCTCCCACCTCTTTGGCTCAGATGGCGTTATGAGGGACCCCTGACGTTGCGGCAGTGTGTACAGCTAGTGTCACAGCTCTTATCCATTGGACCGGGGAAAGAACCAAGCGGCACACGAAGAGTCAGAGAACAGCCTTTATTCTTCTACCGCAGACTCAGCACACCTAGTATTACAGCTCTCTTCGTGTCTTCTGATTTTCTCCCCCTTCCTGCCCTTATGCCCCTGCTTTTATACCCTTGGTAGGGCTCAAGAAGCGTCCAATCAACTACAAGCTTTAACATCCAATCAACAACAAGCTTTAACATCCAATCAAAAATGGTGGGATTAAAAAATTACCCAAGCAGCGTGGCCGGAAACAGGCAGCAGCACGTGGGCCTGGGTCCCGGCAGCCCATGGGGGTCCCAGCGGCCTGTGGGGGTCCCGGCCCCAGCAGTGTGCCTCTAACCGGCCATGCGCAGCACTGGCCCCCGGAGATGCAGAACTATGGGGATGGGATAATCGGCCACGTCCCGGCGCCTGACATTTTCCGCATCACTGAAACACTTCCCTGCAGCCCCTAGCCCTGACCCTACCCAAGCCCAAGTTCAGCAGATAACCTGCTTCTGGTTTCACAAAGAAAACAAGTGATCAAGCTTGATTCCCACAACTCCTCCTCCCTTTCCTCAAACCCCTAACTTCACTGGACCTGTTCTTACCTCCTGCATTCCCTGCTACACTGAGGGCTGCCCTCCTCCTCTGCCCACCTGTCCTCCAACCCATCCTCCCCTCGTCCTTGGGAATCTCCCTCTTTACTGTGATGGCATCTGGAAAGATGCTCAGATGTTCTGCTCATGTAGGGTAAGGCAGAAAAGCAAGGCCAAGAGAGCCTAAGTGCAGCTCTTTGGACTGATACCAGACCCTAACCACCCTGAACAAGGAAGTTGCCAGCAAGTCACCAGCCGAGACCACTGAGGATGCTTTACAGACTGTCTGCGTTTACCTTTCTGTGACGACAGTTTATGATTAACCTCTATGGCCTGATCTCAATACAATGGTGGTAACATATGGGTTTTCAAACATTTAAAAATGTTAGCATTCCCCTGCTTGGGGAAGGACCCCTACTCTGTCTGTAGAGTAGAATCTGTTGTCTGTCTTTGTCTCAATGAAACTAGTTGGCTTGCTCTTGAATTCATTCCCTCGTGAAGCCAAGAACCCACTTGCCGAGTTCAGGGGGCGTTCCTGCCTTCACTGGGACACCTGCTGCATCACTGCCAAGGTCTCCTACAAGACTTGCATGATGTGAATATGAACTGAAGTTCCGCGCAGAAAAAACAAACCCAGTTTCTCCTACTATGCTCTACAACAGGTTGAGGGCTCAGCCTCACACGATCGCCCCACTCGCGACGCCGGTTGCAAGCCAAGTTATTTTGCCATGCTTCTGACTGACCAGCTGTAAATTGAGGTTCCCACAACCCTTCCTTGGCTTCAATTAATTTGCTAAAGTGGCTCACAGAACTCAGAACACAACTGTTCACAAAGGATATTACAAGGCATACAGATGAAGAGATGCGTAGGGTGGGGTATGTGGGAATGGGCACAGAGCGTCCACGTCCTTCCTAGGTGGGCCACCCTCCAGAAACCTCTTCCTGTTCAGCTATCTGGAAGCTTCCCAACCCTGGCCTTTTGGTTTTTATGGAGGCTTCATTGCAGAGGCATGATTGATTAAACCACTGGCCACTGGCGATCACCAGAGGTTGGGGAATGGGGCTGCAAGTCCAACCTCTAATCTTGCCTTGGTCTTTCTGGTGACCAGGCCCCATCCTGGAGCTACGTAGGGGCTGCCAGCCACCAGTCAACTCATTATCATACAAAAGACACTCTAACTACTTTGAAGAATCCAAGGATTTTAGGAGTTGTATGCCTGGAGATGGGATGAAGACCAAATACTGTATATATTTCACAATATCACAGGTTCCTCATTAGTCATTAAGAAAATGTAAATTAAAACCACAAAGAGATATCACTACATACCTCTTAGAATGGTTAAAATGAAAATGACTGACCATACCAAGTAGTTGATATGGTTCTTGCTGTTTGACAAAGATGTGATGGACCTGGAACTCTCATATACTTCTCCTGGGAATGTACAATGGTAAAATCACTATGGAAAATAGTTTGTCAGGTTCTTAAAAATTTAAACATACAACCACCATATGATACAGCCAATATTCCTAGGTATTTATCTACGAGAAATGAAAGCATATGTCCATACCCAGACTTACAAACACATGTTCACAGCAACTTTATTGTGTTAAATAAAAATTATAGGAGGCCATTGTTTTGTACTAAGCTTCTGCACTAGGCACCAACAGACTAGACTAAAATCAAATGGAAGCACCCATGTTAAAGTTCCCTGTCACCAAACCCAAACTAAGTTGTCATCTGATCCACCAATAAATCAGGAGAGAGATAACAGCCAATTTCCCAAACCGGCCAGTTTCAATCTTCAATGGCATGATAATAACATTCCCTCTGCTTTAACCCTGATGCCAATTAATCAAATATTTTCTATTGTTCTGTCTCCCTGTACCTACCTTACAAGAAAGTACCTTTAAAATGACTAATATGTTCTTTGTTCTTCACTTCAGCTCTCTTCTTTGTTCAGAAAGCCCACCTCCTCTGCTCTGCTCACTAGGACACTTACTGTATTTTATGGAAAGAAGTGTTGCCCAATTCTAAAATTAAAAATAAAGCCAGTTGAGACCTTTAAACTAAATTTCTCATGATTTTTTATTTTGGAAATTATAATATTCCCCAAACTGGAAATAGCCCAAATGAGCATCAACATGTGCTGGAATGAACAAGCAGTGGTACAGCCATGCAGTGGAGCACTGCTTACAATACAAAGAAATGAACTACTGATACACACAGCACAGATGGGTCCCCAAATAATTATGGTGAATAAAAGAAGCCAGATGAAAAATAGTACAGACTGTATGATTCTACTTATATAAAACTCCAGAAAATGCAAACTGATCTATTGTGACAGAAAACAAATTAGTGTGGTGGAGGCAGATGGGAGTGATGACTGTAAACTAAAATGAATATCCTAAGTCCCCCAGCTGACTGAACGGACTCCCTTTTGGCCAAGGGGACCCTCAAGAAACCTAAAAAGTGAGTTCCTGGCCAAGACTGGACAGGAGGTTGGACATGCCTCATTATACCCCCTCCTTTTTGGAGTTTAGCTACAACAACTGACCAATATTAATAGTAAAATACAGATTATAAGACTGACAAAACAGACTGTTTGTGGGAATAAGATACTAAATTATAAACAGGACCTAAGGCCATGCCAAACAAGTGTTAAGTCACACCTGCAGGCCATCAATTTGCTTAACAGGTCATTTTGACCCAGTATATTGGGACTCGTTCTAAGATTAGCAGATGTCCTTATCTTAAATTAAATATTCCTTTCTGCTAACTTCAAGACAAAATTTTGTTCTTTTAACCAACTATGAATTAAGGAATCTCTGAATCTACTTATGACCTGTAAGTCTCTGTTTCAAGATATACCGTTTTGGGGCCAAAACAGTGTATGCTTTCCATCAATTGATTTATGTCTTTGCTTATAACTCCTGCCTCCCTGAATGTATAAAACCAAACTGTAATTTGACTGCCTGGGGGACACTTACTCAAGGCCTCTTGGGTTTGTGTTTCCCTGAGATACAGTCACCCACATTGGCTAAGAATAAATCTCTTTAAAATATTTTACATAGTTTGTTTTTTCCATTAACATTACCAAGGGGCATGAGGGGGTATTGGACATATTCACTATCTTGATTGCAGCAATGGTGTCACAGGTTATATATGTATCAAAACTTCAATTTAGCATTCTAGAGGGGAAGGGCATGCCTCTAATCCTCGCTTGGGTGAGGCAAAGACATAGTAACCAAAATGTTTGTACCCTCATAATATCCTGAAATAAAAAGTAAAAAAACCCAAAAAACTTCAATTTTACATTTTAAATATGTGTAGCTATTTTATATATATGTTTTTTTTTTTTTTGAGACAGTCTCACTTTGTTGCCCAGCCTAGAATGAGTGCTGTGGCGTCAGCCTAGTTCACAACAACCTCAAACTCCTGGGCTCAAGCAATTCTTCTACCTCAGCCTCCAGAGTAGCTGGGACTACAGTCATGTGCCACCATGCCCGGCTAATTTTTTCTATATACATTAGTTGGCCAATTAATTTCTTTCTATTTATAGTAGAGACAGGTCTCGCTCTTGCTCAGGCTGGTTTTGAACTCCTGACCTGGAGCAATTCACCTGCCTCGGCCTCCCAGAGTGCTAGGATTACAGGCATGAGCCACCGCGCCCGGCCAGCTATTATATATTAATTATACTTTAATAAAGCTGTTAAAATGTTGGTCTGAAAATTAACTATATTATTGAATCATTGATAATTAGGAAATAGAACAAAACTATGAAAAAATATCCTCTTAAATTTCAATTTAGTCAACTTGGATCTATTAGAGATTTAAAAAGCAGGTCTCTTATAATTGTGACTTAAACCCCTGAAGTCAGTTGTAATGTAATAGAACCTGACAAAATGGGCTCTGCTTTTACCACATTCTCTCTTAACCCATTGAAGTCCTCATTTCAAATCCGTAGTGTCTCCGAGTGATTAAAATTAAAGGGTCCCTGAGGAAGGATGATAATGGGATGATTCTTGGTGCTTCCCATGTAATCTCTCATAATCCTTTCCACTTCTCCGAAAGGTACCTATTCTGATTTCCACTTTGCCTAAGGAAACTGAGGGTCAGAGGGCAAGCGGTTAGCCCAAGGCTGCGCTTGGACGCGGCTGCAGCCAGGGTGGGGTGGGGGTCTGAGTCCAAGAGTGCCTGCCCCTCCACCCCCAACCCAGTCCACGTAATTTTCCCTTTAAAGGCTTTCTCCCAATATCATTGCCATAATTAAGGCTAGCTACGTTCAAGGCCTCCCTGGAGTTAAAAGGCTGCCAGGAGGAGGGATGACGGAAGGTGGCTGTTCTCAGAATGCTTTAAGGAACTAATTACAAGTGCTCGTCTTTGTAGGGCGACGTGTGAAGGCGTGGGAGGACGCCGCGGTTAGCTTCAGCCCGGTAGTGCTGCTTGTCAATAAACGGGAACAAAGGGAGGGCGAGCTCCGGGCGCGCGTGGGCTCCCTGGGGTCATGGTCTCACTCCGCCAGAGGGCGGGTTTTCCCGGCGCGTCCAAAGCGGCGCAGGAGTGTGGGAGAGGCGGCGGGACCGCCCACACGACGCGGACCTTGCAGCCGGCCCGCCACGCTCTCTGGAACCGAAAGCGAAGGCCGGCCTCGCCCCGGCCCTCCGGAACGCAAAGTGAAGGCCGCCCCCGCCCTCCGGAACCGGAAGTGAAGGCCGGCCCCGCCCCCGGCCCGGCCCTCCGGAACGCAAAGTGAAGGCCGGCCCCGCCCTCCCCCTCCGGAACCGGAAGTGAAGGCCGGCCCCGCCCCCGCCCCCGCCCTCCGGAACCCAAAGTGAAGGCCGGCCCCGCCCCCGCCCTCCGGAACCCAAAGTGAAGGC
>VSMD01074526.1:0-29401 GCA_008750895.1 Mirza zaza | reverse complement strand
CCCCCGCCCCCGCCCCTCCGGAACGCAAAGTGAAGGCCGGCCCCGCCCCGCCCTCCGGAACCCGAAGTGAAGGCCGGCCCCGTCTCCGCCCTCCGGAACCCAAAAGGAGGGCCGGCCTTGCCCCCGCTCCTCCGGAACCCAAAGTGAAGGCCGGCCCCGCCCCGCCCCGCCCTCCGGAACCGAAAGCGAAGGCCGGCCCCGTCCCGCCCTTCCGGAACTCAAAGCGAAGGGCGGCCCCGCCCCCTCGGAACCCAAAGCGAAGGCCGGCCCCGCCCTCGGCCCCGCCCCTCCGGAACCGAAAGCGAAGGCGCGCTCGGCCTTTCGGCGCGCTCTCGCCTGCTCCGGGCCTCAGCGGCGGCGGCACTGGAGCAGCTGGACGCTGCGGCCGGGGCTGGCCTGGCGGCATGGAGGGGCCGCCGGCGTCCGCGGCCGGGGACGTCTCCCTGCACAACTTCAGCGCCAGGCTGTGGGAGCAGCTCGTCCACTTCCACGTCATGCGGCTGACCGACTCGCTCTTCCTGTGGGTGGGCGCCACGCCGCACCTGCGCAACCTCGCCGTGGCCATGTGCAGCCGCTACGTGAGTGCCGGCCGGCCCGGCGCGGGGGCGGCGGGCTACCGCAGGGGTCTCGGCAGCTGGGGTCCCCCGCTGTCTCCCGGCCTCTCCCGAGCTCGTCCTGTGCTGTCGCGGGGAGCCTGCGGGTCCGTGTCCGCTCCGGGGAGCTGCGTGCGGCCGGGCAGGTTCGCGGCCCACCGGAGCCTCTCCCGGTGCGCGGCCGTCGGCTAACTCCTGCTCCGCGTCTCTGTAGGCCGGAGTCCTGGCGCCCCTTCTGGTCATGCTCGCGCGCTGGGGGACGCGCCATCTGCCGCTTAGCTCTGGCGCCACCTCTGTTTTGACCACACCGACGTTTATCTACATCTCGAGTACAGACAAGTTTTTCCAGAACTTGGAACTCCTGCGTCTCCGCGTAGGTGTCTGCTAGGCATCCCTCACTAGGCACATTCAGGAACAGACTCCTGATCTCTCCCCCAGCAGCCCCACGGCCAGCCCAGCTCTGTAGCGTGCCTCCGTTCTGGGTGCTCACGGTCAGAGCCTGGCAGGCATCCTCAGCTCCTCTCTCTCAGGCTCCCCGTGCCTAGTGTCCGCGCGCCTGTAGGCACTGCTGTCTTGAAAACATACAGGGATCCCGACCCTTCACCCTGCCGCCCTGGGCCAAGCCTGCAACCTTGTATCTCTCCTCTACCTACTCCCCCTTTTGCAGCCTGGATTAGTTTCCTAGGGCTGCTGTAACAAAGTGCCACAAACTGGGTGGCTCAAAACAACTGAGATTTATTCTCTCACAGTTCTATAGGCCTGAAGTCTGAAATCAAGGTGTTGGCTGGCTTTGTTCCTTCTGGAGGCCCTGAAGGGGAAACCATCCCGGGTGTCTCTCCTGGCTTCTGATGGTTGCTGGCAGTCCTTGGTGGGCCTTGGCTTGTAGATGCATCTCTCCAGTCTCTGCCCGCGACATTACTTGGCTGTCTTCTCCCTGTGTGTCTGTGTCTCCTCTCTTTTTAAAATTTTATTTATTTATTTTTGGGCTAGTGAAGTGGAGCCGTGGGAGTGGAGACGGAACAGAGAACTTTATAACTGGTTGTGGTCTATCAGTTGTAAACGCCACTTGGACCAGCCTCTCCTCTTCTTAAAGGATGTTAGTTGTATTAGATTAAGGGCCCACCCTACTTCAGTATGACCTTATCCTACATCTTAATTAACTGTGCGAAGACCCTATATCCAAATAAGGTCATGTTCACAGGTAGCCAGGGGTTAGGACTTGAACATATCTTTTTTGGGGACATAATTCAACCCACACACTACCTTATAACCAGGGCAGCAGAGTGGTAGTTTTAGGATGAAGTTAGATATTTTCATTCCTCTGCTCAAAACCTGTTATGAGATGAACTGAGAGCACAATCCCGAGACTCTGCAGTGACCTCCCAGGTCCTGTTGCCCCTGCACGTTCCTCACTGCTTACTGACAGCAGTGCTGGCCTATTGGCAGCTGTAGCACTTGCACTGTGCCATTGTGTTTTCCGTGGGTTCTACTGTGAGATTTGTCTGTTTGATGACCCTGACAAGCTGCCCGTTAAGTCCTTCTTGAATGAATGAGTGAGGCCCTTTCACTGAGGGCTACTCTGAAGCTAGTCAGGCAGTGAGGACTGAGGGCACCAGGAACGGTGGGAAGTCATGCGGTGAGTCCTATTTGTGCACAGCAGCACCGGAAATACCTAGGGAAGGAGACAGCATCTTCATTCCCTTTTCTTTTCCTGGGCATTTTCTTTTCTGGAGGGTCCCCGCCTGTGGGCAGATAGCAATTCCAGGCCTTTTGTTGGAGGAAGGAGGTGGCCTGGGGGGCCAGGGTGATGGGCAGGGCCATTGTTCTAGAGCCACCTCACATTCTGTCTTTCCTCATCTAGTAATAGACAGCGCTGAGGGCTCTGGGCCGCCAGGAGTCAGGGCCGTGCACTAGGAAGACTTGGAGTCGCTTCCTTGAGCGCCTTTCAGGCCCATTGTGTGGAGCTGGTCTGGAGTAGTAAGTTAGTAAGTAAGCAAGCTCCTCATTGGACTGCTTTGGTGGTCTGACCACATTGTGGTTACAGCTCCCAGTGGGCTGTATTTTCTCAACTGGAAAGTCACACTGTACCAAGATCAGGCAGGAAAAGGGACAGGAGCCAGTCTCTGTTACCTGGTGTCAGAAGTCCAGTCCCACTGCCTGGCCATATCGTGTGCCTGGATGTTCCCTCCAGAGGCAGAGGGCTGAGTCGGTTGGGAAAAGAGGTGCAGCCTTAGCTTCAGCCAGGAAACCCAAGGTTCCTGTGGCCTGTGTGTAGGGCTCCGTCTACTTTTGTATTAACAATAAAGTTTTACTGGAACACAGCCATGCCTGTCCATGCAGGCAGAGTCTGTGGCAGCTTTTGTACTTTGGTGGCAGGGTTGAACAGTTGTAATAGACACTTTGTGGCCCATAAAACCTAAATTATTTACTATCTGGCTCTTCCCAGGAAGATTGACAGCCCGTGTGTGAAGAATGGCACCAAAGGGTCTGTGAGGGCTCTTCTCTCCCCGTCTCCTAAACCTGCGCATGTATGACAGGACCATGGAGATCAGAAACCACAAAACCCTGCTGCCCCTCTAGCCAGCCTGCCTTGGGTTGAGCAGGGATTTTTGGTGCCCAGAGAGGATGCAGGATTAGATGATTAGATAATGGCAAACACCACCATCTTGAGGGAAGCTGATCTGGGACCTGGGCTCCTGCCTGCTTGGACACCCTGGGTCTGCTGTGGGGGTGGAAGGTGGTGCTCCAGCTGCAGTGGAGCCATCTGGGCATGTGTCTGCTGGGAGACCAGAGTCTAGTGTGATTTGGGAAGTAGTGAACTATTAAGAAGGACAATATGATGGGGTTAAAAATGTTATTTTTGGTGGAAAAGGGCAACCTCGGTAAGGTATATTTTCTTTTTCCAGAAGGTTTATCTGTAAATATTTTGACTGTACAGCTAAATGTTGAACTTGGAATCTGTAAGCAGCAGGTTCATGAATTAAGATCATATTTTTGTATCTTTTTCAACAAAAGAGCGTGCAGTTAATGCTTTCATCTTTTTCCTGTGTTTTTTTTATCTCCTATCTTTTATAGACCTGAACAGATTCTGTCTTGCCTGGAAGTGGCTTTGAACCCTTAGGAGATGAGGGAGACCAACGCAGCTCCTTTGGTCTGTTTGGCACACAGCAGGCATGTGTTCAGTTCACTAGTCTCCACCAGGACAGGGTAGGGGGCACCAAACCCTAGAGCCTCTGTCGCTCTGTAAACCTTGCCACTTCCTGAGACTCCCAGCCCCCGTACCCAAGCTGTTTCTCCTAGAAGTCTGCTGTTTTGATAAAAGCAATTTAGGCCATATTACAAGTTAGTGGGTTTTTCCCTTTTAAGCTAGGCCTTTTTAATGGTGAAAGAGATCACTTCCAAAGTAATTGGGAGTAAGATTACTTCCAGATTTCAAAAGTGCCCCATTTATTTATCTTAACATCATTTATACTGCTTGTTTCCTTTTATTGCTTCTTATTAGCCAAGTGTACTCAGAAATTGTTGTTTTCGCTATTTGGATGCTGGTGACTGGTGCCCTTTCTCAAAGTCACAGGGCACTTGTTGACCTTAAACCACCCAGATTAGCCTGCAGGGGACTAGAGCTGTGTGTTCTTCCACATCGGAGATGAGGAGACCAGGAGTCCTGCCTTGGCTGTGGCTTCCTCGAGGCCTGAGGCACACGGGGACCCTGGGATTTGCTGTCTTTTTCTGTGGGTGTAATGATCTTGTTTGCTTCCCTTGGCTGTATGTTGCCCTTCAGCATGCTTTGGAGTTTCCAACACCAAAATGAGGTCTTTATGTGAAATGAGCCTTAAAACTTATTAACAGCACTGTGGTTCCAGCGTCAGGTGACATCTCTTTGTCTGTCCTAACTATACTGACCTTATATGCATTGGTGGGTCCACCTGCTTGGCTATTGGCAGATGCCAGCCCCTCTTCCTTTTAGCACCTGTGTCTGCCCTCTCAGGACCTGCCACTGCCACCCTTATGAAGCATCAGAAGGTCAGCAGTGTGGCTGGCCCACTGCAGGAGGAGAAGCCACAGTGTACTCTTTGTTTTTCTTTCAGGACTCCATCCCCGTGTCCACCTCCCTCCTTGGAGACACTTCTGACACGACTTCTACTGGCCTTGCCCAGCGCCTAGGTATGTACCTGCGGCCAGCCAGGGAGCCCCACTGTATAATGGATGCATGAGGCAAGTCACTTTGCAAGCAAAGACTCTTTATGTCAAGTACAGTCACCTCATTACTGCTGGGAAGCATAGAACTTTGTACACTGTGTCTTTATAGGGGCACGTCTGTGCTCACCTGTCACCACTGCTGTCTCAGGGCCTGCATGTTTCCAAAGGACTCCCACGTAATCCTTGGCTGTGTCCTTGAGTCAGTGAGCTGATTTAGTTCCCTCCTGTAGGTGCATCACCTCCTCATGGGAGGAGGGAGTGAGTGATGCCCGTAGCACCCCGTGGGCTGTGGCTCAGGGTAGCCTCCCAGGGACTTGGTGCAGCCTGTGGAGCAGGTGTCGCCACTGTGCGGGAAGGACTGCTTTTCACTCACAGTGTGACACCCTTCAAGGCTTGCAGGGGAGACTGGCCTGGTCTGTGAGTGTGGCGTAGATTGGGTGTTAAACAAAGACCATGAGGTTGAAGGCTTCACCCTTCTCACTCCCACACACACTTCCTATAAATATGCAGGTGAGCAGGTAAGGATGGCACATGTTCTGCCTTCCCCAGCCCCAAGTTCCCGTGGCCAGTGTTTGGATGCCCTGAGACCATGAGCAGGAAGGTGCCCCTGCTTCCTGCTCAGTCCTGTTCCCCAGTGGTCCCAGCTGCCTCCATTCTGCAGTCAGTCACTGGGCAGGGGACGTTCCTGATCCCCAACAAGCAGGAATCTCTGTCTCAGGCGCACAGCAGAGGAGGGACACCAGCCAGCACAGGAGGCAGGGCAGGGCGAATTGTCGCCAGCAGGCCGCCCTAGACTCACCGCACCCACGTCTATGCACAGAGGTCAGCGTTTTAGGGACTTGCAGGGTACTTTTTCTCTACCCTGGAGTTAAGAGATACCTGACTAGTAAGTTATTTTGGTAACTTTTTATTAGGAAGAAATTTTAAAATTTACAGAAAAGTTGCAAAGAATCTATAAAGAATTCCTGTTTAGCTTTTACCCAGATCTCCCAGTTTTTTTCCCTTTGTGTTTGTATCATTTTTTTTCCTGAACCACAGGAAAGTAAGTTGAAGACATGGTGCTCCTTTGTTTCTAAGTGTGGCACTGTGTGATTGTGAGTGTGTGAGGGTAACACACTTGTACCTGATAGGTTACTGCGTGCTCACACCTGGTCAGATGAAGGCGCGGGGCAGTGTTCATGTCTATGGAGGCAGAACTCAGGGTGGGCTTGCTGAAACACTCTCCAGTAGAGAAGGATGGTGCCAGCTTGTCTGGCAGGTCATGAGTAGGTTTTATACCAGTAAGGGACAGTAGGCTCCAGAACATCTGTAAGGTGGAGACCTCCTACCAGTTTGCGTGCAGAAGGTGAGCGGTTCTCAGTGGCTAATGTCAGTGGTGTGTGGTGGCTGTGGCATCTCTGCAGGGACTGTGATACACAGCGCTCGCATCAAGAAGGGATCCAGCAACGTCCTGTGCCGTGCCAGTTGTCGAGACTGGGTGTGGGCCCAACAGTTGAAAATCCTTTATTAATGCGCTACAGTGAAAGGGGAGAGGTGTCCTGAAATAGTGTCTTAGGCAGAAGATGAAAGCAAGTTGGAAAAGAGAAGGCCTGGGAGCAGTGCAGGCTTCAGTGTGGACGAGGGAACCCGGCCACATGTGGCTCTGGAGGGCAGAGCTGGGTCTGTGGGAGCTGATGCCCGTAGACACAGCTTTGCTCCTTGGAAATCTTATCTTAGCAATTAAAGCAATTAGAATTGTAGCAGGTCCCCTTGGGGGAGAGGGGACCTTCCTGCCCCTCAGAGAGGGCAGGGTGTGACTTGACAGTCTTCTCTCAGCCAGTCTTGGCAAGTCCCAGTATGAGGTGGGGGACCTGTGGCCTTGGGGCCACATGTGGTCTTCTGGATCCTTGAGTGCGGCCTTTTGATCAAATCTAAATTTTACAGAAAAAATCCTTTTAATAAAGGGTTAATTCATATAGCTGAAAAACATGTCTCTGAGATTCTGTCTACCTTTTCCTCGATTAACAAATGAAGCCCAAAGAGGTTTCTGAGCCACGGCAGGACCTGGCCCGCTCCCTGGAGCCACTCTGCTCCCCACAGTTCCTGGTGGGACTACGGGTAAGACAGCAGCAACCAGGACGTAATTGTCACCTGCATGGAATCCAGTGACGTGTGTTCTAAATCAGCCTCTGCTGATGGTGCAGGTGGCCTGGTGTGCCCAGCCTTACTGTAACGCCCTTCTGTATTTTGGTTAAGAGGGATGTTGTCCTGTGATGTCAGGTGGGGCTAGGGATCCCTGCACAGTGAGCTGCTTTAGGATTTCTGCCTACTTGTCCTCAGGATGTCCTCTTGCCCTTCAGATTCGGGGCATGTGACTCTGTCTGAGTTTTGCAACTTGGACCAATGCACCTCAACTATTTATTGATTCTATAGAAAGGGGCTAAAAATGAATTCAACATCAGAAAATCACACACGTGTATGTAGCATATACATGTGTACGTGTGTATGTGTATGTAATATATGTAAATGCATAGAAATACAGGATTGCTTTTGGGCGGGAAGTGGAATTGGTAGAGTAGTGTGGTACCAAGGGAGAATAATATTTTATCTTAAATAGTTTAATATTATTTGTGTTTTTAAAAATTAAAAAAATAGAAACACCAATAAAACCCTCTACATGGAGCAGTGGTTCTTAGACTTTCGTGTGTGGGTCACCAGGTGGGCTTGTTAACATGGATTGCTGCCCAGACCCCCGACTTCCTGATCCAGGAGGTCTGGAGGGGCTAAGGGTCTGTATTTCTAACAGGCCGCAGGCGGTGCCACTGCTGTGGGGGCCATACTTAAGAGCCACCGTCTGGCCGGGCGCGGTGGCTCACGCCTGTAATCCTAGCTCTCTGGGAGGCTGAGGTGGGCGGATCGTTTGAGCTCAGGAGTTCGAGACCAACCTGAGCAAGAGCGAGACCCCCATCTCTACTATAAATAGAAAGAAATTAATTGGCCAACTAAAATATATATAGAAAAAATTAGCCGGGCATGGTGGCACATGCCTGTAGTCCCAGTTGCTTGGGAGGCTGAGGCAGCAGGATTGCTTGAGCCCAGGAGTTTGAGGTTGCTGTGAGCGAGGCTGACGCCACGGCACTCACTCTAGCCTGGGCAATAAAGTGAGACTCTGTCTCAAAAAAAAAAAAAAAAAAAAAAAAAAGAACCACCGTCTGGAGACGAGGACAGGGTCAGCAGCTGTCTTAAGAATCAAAAATTGGAACTTCCTTCTCTTCCCACAATCCCATTCTCTTTTTCCAGGCATTTCCCAGCCATAGGTCGGTGTGAGGAACATAGGACCTGCAGCATTTCCGTCATGGCTGTGTCAATGTGTTTTCTCTTTTTAGCCAGGAAGACCAACAAACAGGTGTTTGTCAGCTATAACCTTCAAAACACAGACAGTAACTTCGCATTACTTGTAGAAAACAGGATCAAAGAAGAAATGGAGACTTTTCCGGAAAAGTTCTAGCTGAGTGGCAAAAGTGAGAATTTGTAACTTATGTACAATATACATTTAAATAAATGGATTGGATTTCATTTTGCCATCAGCTTGCGTTCATATTTTGTTTTTAATAGGTTACTCTTATGAGTTTTCCTTCTCACCAGCATGTGGGCCAGAAGGCCCTTGTTGGTCACCTGGGACAGGAGGAAGCCACGTGGGCAGTGCACATGCCCTCATTTGACTGTCAGTGATAGAGAAAAGTGATGGAAATGGGATTTCGTTGGGATTGAAGGCTGTAATCTAATAATCCAAGAGTTCAAATCAGTCATGACTCTGTTATATACATTCCCAGTTAGAATTAAGGCAGTAAGTCTTCGTAAGTATGCTTTTGGTTTGGGTATGTGTTCCTGAGGCTTCTGTCTACCTCTTGAATTGATGCATTTATTTCCTTACCATTTCAGCTAAACTATTCTTGCTGGGTTCTCCCTTGGGGAAATTTGTGGGCCCATCCTATGCTGCTCACTACATTGTGCTCTTGGTGAAGTCTCAAACCTCTCTGGGCCCTGTGTTCTCATCTATGAGATAGGAATAATTCCCATCTTGATGGGTTCTTGTTAGGATTAAGTGTATAGAAGTGCTTTGCAAACTGTAAGTGCCATGGCAGTTAGATGTCAATTATAGTTTATCTCCTTGGTTTTTATGGATTCAAAGGCTTCACGTCCTTCTTGGTCTTTCTGTTATCATTTCATTATCTTCCCTTCACCTTTCTCTTTTCTTCCAAGTCCCAAGTATCTCAGGTACCTGTTTGGGTCATTTTTAATCCTTAGCCTTTTTCCTTCTACCACGTGAAGTGGATTCTAATCTTGGCTCTTCCCCAGAGGTTCATAGGGTCTGGCTTTGACAGGGTTGAAAAGCTCCCCCAGTGCTTCTCTGCGTAGGCAAGGTTGAGGACCACTGGCAAAGAACTTTCTAGGCTTTGGGGTCCATCTGAACCCTTTAGTTGCTGGAGACAGATAGTTTAGGGCCCTGAAACATGTTTCTGCAGTGGCAGAAGTCTTGGGTGGAGGCAGGGGTGGCACTGAAGGTGATGCTAGCGAGATGCAGGGGCCTTCAGAGGGCATGTCTGGGTGTCAGGCGCTGCCTACCTTTGCAGACGTCCCACAGAGGAGGACTCGCCTGCACGATCGCAGCCCACAGAGCGGAGTGGACACCCTTCTCGGAACAGAATAGTAAGTGACACAAAATCAGGGCTATGAAGAGAAGAGTTTGGTATAAATACTTTATTAAAGAAATATTGTCTTTTGGTTAAAAAATACTACATTAGAGAAGAGGGTTTTGGGTAGTCATTTTTTCCTCACAGAGTCACAGTGTAAGATACTCATTTCTTGACCTCTAGGAACCTTCCGGCCTCGGATCAGCAGAACATAAGTGAACAAGAGAAAAACTCTTAATTTACTGGTGACCCTCCTCCCGTCTTTCAGGTGGTCTGAGGATGGCATTAGAGAAACAGTTTGTGTTTGATCCAGTCTCTGCCTTTGACTAGCGTTACAACTAGGACTCTCATAGCAGAGTGGGAGGCCCCCGCCGCCCTGGAGCAGTCGAAGACAGCTTACAGAGGCAGGGAAAGCAGTGACACGGCAAGGTCTGAATGAACATGGAGGACTTTTATTACTCGTCATGGTAGTGAAATGCCCTTCATTGGATACCATCAGGTGAGGTAGGGAAGACATTCCAGAGGAAATCTGTTAATGGGGCAACATTTTTATTTCTGTACATTTACATACAAATTTTCCCCAAAGGTACAACAGATGCGACACCATGCAGACACACAGCTGTGAACGACAGCTCAGAACGCAGTGTAAGCTTGTGCTATGAACGCGCACCGTCAGAGGAGTCCCTTCGATGCGTACAGTAACACGGTTCTTCTAGTAAAGCCTCAAACGGTTGGGTTGCAGAGAGGACAGAGGGAGGGAAGTGCTCCCGCCAGACGTAACGCCATACTGCTTTTCCAAAACACACAGTACATTAAAGTGAGGTGGTGTCTTTTTAAGATAAGACAGAGTCGAGTGTGGCCCCCAGCACGTGTGCGGCCTAGGGCTGGGTGATGTGATGTCACACTTACGGCACTTCCAGTTCAGCACTTCTGTTTGGCCCGGGAAGTCATAGTGTCTGAGTGCAATACTTCCCTTGCATGTGGCCAAACAAGCTTACCAGCCCCTGTTCTCCAGTTGCAGGTGATTTTACTCTTAGAAGACAGAAACATTTAAAACTTTTTCCTAATTGTCTTGGGTGCTAATAATTAAGGTACTTTATAAGAGTCACTGATGTCTGGAAAAAAATAAAATGAACAAATATCCAGTTCTGTCTCAGGTGTTCACATTTGTGCATAACTTTTACTGAGAAGTCACAGTCCCCTGACAGGTTAGGTTAGCAGGATGCAGGGGCGGGTGGAGGGGAGTAGCAGGGAGTACACAGCTTTCTGTGTTTCCCTGGGGGTGGGAGGGCTGGGCTCAAGCAGCAGGAGCCTGAGAAGTGTCTCCCTACTGACCGTGAAGGAGGTGTGACCGAGGGGCTCAAACTCAACAGACTGGTACCAGGGGCCCGGTGGCCATAGCAACCTCCCCCTGCCAGGAGCCAGGTGGCCTGGATGTGTGTCAGGCCTGGGTGTGCCTTGCTCCCTTGGTACTGGCTTTCATGGGGCTCTGCCCACATTTTCTGCTTTGGCTACATTTCATAACGGTGTTCCTCAAGAGCTTCAGATATCCCTAAGCCAGGGCGGCAACAGAACAGGAGCAGGCTGCCCTGAGAAGAGAGCTGGGACCTGCTTGTGGCCGGGAGATACCACCTGCCAGCCGTTGGCAAGTTACCAGCCGTTGGCCTCACATCTGCTAGACTTTGCTCCCAAGAGCCCAGGCCTCAAAGCTAGCTTCTCTTCTAGTCATTGAGGTTAGTCCTGCTTGCAGATGGGATAAGCAGTGTTTTTATTGTCGTTTGAGGTGGAGATCAGAGACTGTGGACCAGAAGTTTGAGTGTTGTGCCTTGCCTGCACCTTCCTAGGATTTCTGGCAGCACTCTAGTGTCGATGCATTTCTTTGTAAAGGTCTACATGACCAGTATGAGACTGCTCACAACTTGCATTACTTAACAAGTCCTGCAGTACAGTAGGTGGGTTGCAGGGTGGCCTCATGCTAGGGGGATGGGTGCAGACATGCACCTGTCCAGGTGCAGGCTCAGGGGCCTCGCTCGCTCCTTCCCACCTTCCCCAACTGCCTACTGGCCTGGCTGCTGGATTTGTCCTATCTTGTACTTAATGGGTTTGCTGCCAAGTGGCTTTGTAGCAAGTACTCTAAAAAAGGTAAAAAGTATCTCACAAGTTTGGCACAAGAAGGCTGCATGGATCTAAAGAAAGGCCTTGCAAAGGTGAATGCAAACTAGCATTGAAACATGGAACAAAAGTGACTTAAGAGACCAGGGAAGGTGAGGATGAGCTGGAGTTGGATCAGGTGGAGCTGAGGAGAGGCCGGCCGGCCAGAGAGCCGCCTTCGCGGGCACTGGGCTTTGTGCAGGGCTCTGATAGCCCAGGTGTTGATGGACGAGACAGCGTGGTTCAGCTGCTGGAGACACACCTGGCTGTGGGTGCGTTTGCCCCTTACAGTGCCTTTAGGAGTCAGTGGGCTCCTACCGACGTGTGGACCAGATGTGGAGGAGAGGCAGGTGGGACGCTGCAAGGGGAGAAGGTCAACCCCTTTTCTGGCCCTTATGAATTCTAGCAACTCTCACCTGATTGCCTCACCCAAGCCTGAGACAGCGGTTTCCCGGGAAGGATACAACCCGCAGCAAAGATGCTCTTCAGAAAAGGGCGAGGTGGACAATGCTTGTAAGAGGCCAGGTTGTCCAGGAAAGCTGCTGCCTGACTGCTGCAGAGTGGTGCCTGCCGCACCAGCGAGGCTTGTTTCTTAGTGGCCCTGAGTGTCCTATGAGTTTCCTCTGAAAATAGCAAGAGGAAACCTTCGCTGTCTGGGGCAAAATGAGGAACACCATGAAAACGCTTGGAGAGTGGGCCACAGGAGGTGTTGAACTTTGGTGAGTTATTGCTTTCTCTTGGTTTGCCGTGATGCTTTCAGGAGGCTGGAGGTCATGTGGACTCACCTGTGAGCAATCTCCACTCCTTGCCCCAAGCCCCAGCTCTGTGCTGAGCGAGTGACAGGAAGCAGGGAGCAGACTGAGGAAGGCGTGGGGGACCAGCGCCTGCAGGTG
The DNA here is from genome assembly GCA_008750895.1 of Mirza zaza. Taxonomy (NCBI): domain Eukaryota; kingdom Metazoa; phylum Chordata; class Mammalia; order Primates; family Cheirogaleidae; genus Mirza; species Mirza zaza. The sequence goes on along the minus strand of VSMD01074526.1, from coordinate 16,891 downwards.
CCCCCTGGCGTGACATCAGTGACGTCAGTGGTAAGAGCTACAGCCGTCCAAGCTGGTGATCTCTGTGGTGTGTGCTCAAAATGTGGGTGATGGGCCGTGTTTGGGAGAGCAGCCCTCCCTCCTGTGGACTGACCTCAGTCATATCGCTGTGAGTTATTTTCCTGTTGTTGTTCGGAAAGTAGCCACATTTTCAAGTAGTGCTGGCAAAAAAGCAGACTGTGAAAGAGGGGACTTTTCTGCTGGAGCCAAATCTGGGAAAGAGTATTAATAAGAATGAACACGTCTCAGACCTCAGCACATGTGCTAGTTGTGTATTTATCAAAGCAAACCTGATGTCAGCAAGCTGTGGCAATGTCACCACTGATCATTTGAGATTCTGGTGAGATGTTTCAGCTTTTCCCCAAGAGCTTCCAGCATCAAGGTACAAAAGGATGATCCAGAAGAAAAACTAAGCTGGTTTTAACGATATTTGTGAGCTGCTTTCCCTCAACACAGACCAGAAGCTCTTACTGTATAAACAGAAAGAAAGACTTTAAAAAACCGTACACAGACTCTCGAAAAACCTAGTTCATTTACATTCTGCTCTGTCTAAAACAGAGTCCCAGAGCCGCTCCTCGATAGCGCCCTGTCTCTGCGCACAGGCGGGCAGCCTGGGCGGCCTCCAGGCGGCCAAGGTGACGTCTGGCTCCCAGGTGGCAGGCAAGGAGTAGCGCCCCACCTCCAGGGAGGAGACCGGCCACTGCGGTGGCCACTTCCAGCATGTCCCTGGAGTGACTGCCTCTTGCTTCCGAAGGAGGTGGTTCCACTCTGATCAGCGAGAGGGAAAGAGAATAAAGTGCTTCTCGTAAAAATGACCAAAATAAATACAAATATTTAATGGCAGAAAAGAAAGTCATTGAAGGATTATTTCCAAAGAGTTTGTCTCCTCAAACCCATGCTTTCTTGGACTTTTGGAAAGACAATTTCCCCACACCAGTTGAAAGTTGCGATTGGCTGGCGGTGGCTGCAGAGCTGGACTTTCCCACCCGGCCACCGTTCGGTCCCTGGTCTGTAAACCTGTGCCCAAACTGCCCCAAACCGTTGAGCCCTGGGGGCTCCTGCGGGATGGCGCCACCAGCTACATGGCCTTCATGCCATTGGCCGTGGCACCCTCGGGCAGCCCGTCACCCGCCGTGGCCGCGTCGTGGAGGCCTGAGTAGTCCTTGAGCTCGGCGTTGGTGAGCAGCAGCGGCTGTTCGCCCTTCTTGTGAGGCAGCAGCGGCTGCCGCGTGTAGTGCTCCCCGTTGGAGATGTTCTCGGGCAGGTTCTGGTCCCTGCTCTCAGGCAGCAGGAGGATGCAGATGATGCAGATGAGCGTGCAGCAGGCAAAGATGATGTGGTGCAGGAAGTAGCCTTTCTGGTTGTGCAGCTCAATGATGGGCGCCGTCAGCATGCCGAAGCCCGCGCTGGCCAGCACCAGCCCCAGGCCGCCGCACCTGCAGGAGGAGGCACAGCGCACAGGGTCAGCGCCTTTTGGGTCCACCCTGGCATGCAGAGCGCCACCCTGGAGGGCTGGGGAAGTTCACGTGGAACTGGAAAAGCCCCCCTGCCCCTGCAGGGCCCCAGCGCATGCCCCATCTCAGATGTCTCAAACTGAGCACCGAAGGAGGGAAGAAAAGCTTCATCTTTCCCTGCTACCCTCTTTTTAATAAAAGGATTTGTTCTGCAAAATATGCAGTCAAAAGGGTGCACTTAAAGACCTAGAAGGCCACATTTCACCTTAAGGCCGCAGGTCCCCCACCCCTGGAAGGGCATTTAAGACACATCAGCACTAACAGAGACTTTCTCCTTGTCATAACTGGAGAGATTGGAATATATATGCTAAAGCACAATAATTTCCTCACTGTGAGTTGATGTCCCATGTATTTCCTAAAATTGTTCTGCATGCCACCAGTGGAGACCACCTCCGGGGCTTGTGCCAGAAGGGTCCCCAAAATGAGGCTGTGCACTGACCGAGAGGAAGCCATTGTGGTACCGAGCTCAGGGAGCACCAAGCCCAAAGCACAGTTGTTTGTCTCCACTCCTCTGCCCTGTGAGGGCGCCTTCCAAGGGCCCACAGGGCTTAGCAGACGTGCAACACTTTAGAAATCCCTTACAGCACTGACCGCTCTACTTTGACCTAAAAACACACTCCTGGGGCTAAGGTATTCTGTGGCCACGCAGAAAGCAGTGCTGTGCCAGGGTGCAGTGGGACCGTGTGCTCGGGCTACAGGCCAGGCCAGACAGGGCTGCCTGGTCCCCAGTTCTGGGGCCTCACTGAAGGGGACAGGTGGAGGTGGTCTTGTCTAGAGGAAGGGGGATAGAGTGGTCTAGCCAGCCCCGAGCAGCCAGCAGAGTGGACGGGGATGTGAACTTCAGTTGGTGTAAGGAAGCATCTTCTAATGGAGCTGGCTCAAGTTAGGTACCACCCTTAAGTGAGGAGACTTTTGTCCTTGGACCTGCTGAGGCAGAGAGGTGCTGAAGGCAGGTCCCTGCAGCAGGCAGGAGGCAGGCATGTAACTACTCCTACTAGTCTATGGTTCTCTTGGCTGGCACTGTAGGTGGCCTCTAACTCACCAAAAGACTGTCCTACAAAGTCACAAGATACAAGATCAACATACAAAAGTCAATGTATGTCTGCATGCTAGCAACAACCCAAAAATGAAATTAAGAAAATTCCACTCACAGTAACATCAAAAGAATAAAATGCTTAGAAATAAATAACAAGAGATGCAAGAGTTATATACTGAAAAACTACAAAATATTGCTGAGAGAAATTTACAAAGATAAAACTAAATGGAAGATGTTCCATGTTCAGAAATTGGAAGACTCAATGTTGTGAAGCTGGCAGTTCTTCCCAGATTGATCTATAGATTCAACACAATCTCTATTAGAATCTGAGCTCATTTTCTTCTTCTTCTTTTTTTTTTTTGAGGAAGTGATAAGCTGATACTAAAATTTACATGGAAATGCAAAGGACCCAGAATAGCCAAAAACAATTTTGAGAAAACAAAACTGAAAGGCTGTCTTTCTAGTCTCAAAACTTACTAAGCCAAAGCTTACTTAAAGCCAGTGTGGTACTGGTGTATCAACAGATCAGTGGAACAGAACAGAGAGTTTAGAAACAAACTTTCACGTTTATGGTCAACTGATTTTTGACAAAGGCAAATTCAATGGCAGGGAAAGGTATAGTCTTTTTAACAAGTGGTCCTGGGACAATAGGATATTCACTTGTGAAAGAATGAGGTTGGACTCTTCACATCATGTATAAAAAGGAACTCAACATAGATCATAGAACCTAAATGTAAGAGCTAAAACTATAACACTACTGGAAGAAAACATTAGAGAAAATCTGTGACCTCGGGTTAGGTAAAGATTTTTTACATATGACATCAAAAGCAGGATCCGTAGAAGAAAAATCTGATCAGTAGGACTTCATTGGAATTAAAAACTTCTACCCTTAAAGATACGTACTTAAAAAAAGAAAAAGAAAAGCCACAGACTAGGAGAAAATTTTTGCAAAGCATATATTTGAAAAAGCACTTAGATCCAGAATGTATAAAAGAATCTTATAATTCAAAAAGAAGACAGATAACCCAATTAAAAAATGGGCAAAATATTTGACAAACAGTTCTCTAAAGAAACTACACAAACTATAAATGTCCAACAAGATGAGAGAAGATGTGCAACATGCTTAGTCATCGGAGACATGACATCAAAGCCACAGTGAAACAGCACTTCATACCTGCTGGGATGATGACTCAAAGAGACAGAAAATCATAGCAGGAGTATAAAACAGTGCAGCCACTTTGAAAAACTGGCTGGCAGTGTCTTAAAAAATTAAACATAAAATTTTGTTCAACCCAGCAATTCTACTCCTATGAAACAAGTGAAAAACATGTCCATACAAGACCTTACAAGCAAATGTTTGTTGCACCATTATGACTTGGAAACAATACAAATGTGTATCATATGCAATGGAATATTACTCATCTATAAAAAGAAACGAGTTTAGACAGGCTCCAACACAGATGGATTTCAAACCCTGACACTAAGTGATTGTATTGTTTCCATTCATATGCAACGTCAAAAAGGCAAATCTACAGAGACAGGAGGCAGATTTGCAGTTTTCCTGGGGCTGGGAGCAGGGACAAGAGACCCACTGCAAAGGGGGATGAGGGAGTTTTTGGGGTGATGGAAATGTCCTATGACTGTGGTTGCACAGCTTTATACCTTTGTTAAAAGTCATTGATTTGTTTACTTAAAATGGATGAATTCTGTGGGATATGTAAATTATGTCTCAACAAATCAGTTATAGAAAACCCTGAAACTTCCCACCGTGGGAAGGGGGCTGGGCTTTCTGCCAGCACAGATCTGCACAGCTTCCAGGCTGGACAGCCACCTAGGCCCTGCCTTTTCTTTCCAAGACCCCGGGACCGGCTGTGGCTCCCCTTCCACTGCCACCTGTGGCCACTCCAGGGTTTCTGCTCTGCCCTTCCCACTTTGGGACTGAGCAGTCTGTCCCCTTTGTGTCTTCTCAGGGCTTTACTGTCAAAGCAAGGGTGAGAGAGAGTCCCTGCCCTCAAGTGCTGCTGCCCTGCCCCCATAGACACTCTCAGACCAGTCCTGGGTTGGAGGGGACTTGAATGGAGGGGGGCCCAGGCAGGGGTAACCTGGGAAGGGAGTATGGACAGGCATCCTGGGGTCCCCAGAGGCTATCTTAAACTGGACACCCCAGTCTGTGGGAACCACAGGAAGAATTATAGATTCGGAAACGTTTTTCTCACAGAATGGAAGGTAAGAATGATAATAGTGTATGGAGGGGATGGGAGGTGGTCTCCCACCCCTGCTTGGTCATGTTTCATAACAAAAAAATAGAACACACTTCTCCCTCCCCTTAGAAACGGCCACCATCGCTATGTTCTGTGTGCAGCCATGGCGGTTGCACAGGCCCAGGAGGGGAGGGCTCCCTGCCTTCAGGCCCAGGGCTGGGTGGGCGCAGGGCAGCCCTGGCGGGCACACGGCCCTGCAGGACACCGTCAGCGCCCAGGAGTGGCTGGACGCCTCCCTCCGCAGGCCCCTTCCTGCCCAGCTGCCTTAGTTCTCCCCTCCTAATGGGTGCATGTCCCACCCCTTAGACTTTGCCCACTACTGCCACAGCGGTTTCCTAGGACACAGAACTAACTGTGCCACTTGCTTGCCTAGAGCCCTTCCATGGCTTGCAGGGCCTGAGGCCGCATCTTTCCTTCTCACTGCTCTTGGCCTGGGGTCCCTCAGCCGTGCCATCGCTCACTCGGGCTCGGCTGCACTCCTGCCAGGCTGTCTGGCTGGGGAGCTGGCTCACGTTTCTGGAGGAGATATGTGCTCATCTTGGGGTCCCCATGCCAGGCATGATCCCTGGCACAGGGGCTTGATGGATGTTTCTTTGATTAGACGATCGTTAAGACAGGGGTGGTTTGCTGCGGGCCTCCCAGCCTCTAGCAAACCCAGATGTGAGGGCCCAGCCCAGAGTGAGCTGCAGACAGACTTCTCCTGCTATGCAGGGGTAGGTGGCACGCAATGGCCAGGAGCACAGGTTCTGGAGCCGGTTGGAAACGTGGCTCCACCATCGACCTGCTTCACCTCCTGAAGCCTTGGTGTATACCTGGCTTGGGGATGACAGGATGATCATCCCCAAGTGATGATGGGGATGACAAGAGCTCTGACCTCCAAGTGCTGTGAAGGTCAAAGTGCTAACATAGCTATTAATAACATGGGGGCAGGAGGATCTATGGATGGATTCTGGGGGAGGTGATGTGCAGTTAGTGCTGGGGGTGGGCAGACAGCAGGCCATACCGGACTGCAGGGTCTGGGGGGGACAGTCAGTTGTGGGAGGAACCCGAGCTGCAGAAGCTCAAGAACTGGGAGGTGAGGAGGTTGAGCCTCTCCCATGGGCCCTGCACCTCCAGCATGACACGGAGGCCCAAAGGTTGGCAGAGGGCGCTGCAGCCACTGCAGCCCTCCTTCCGCCTCCCCGGCCAACCCCCTGTGACCTGCTGACCCCTGCAGACATTGCTTCCGCACCCTCTCATTCTCTAGGTCCTTTAAAATCCAGCCTTGCTCCCTCTCGGTGCACGCTAAGTCCTCCAGGGCCGCGGTGTGTGGCTCTGGGTCACTCCCTGTGAGTGCCCAGTCTGAGCCAGGGTTCAGAGTCCAGGCTGGGCAAGCCACAGATCCCAGCCAGCGCATCCCTCCCTTCCTCCCTCCTAGGTGCTCCCACCATATCCCCAGGACACTTTGAGATAGCCCAGAGACACTCTCGTGTCGCATGTCTGTGTGGTTTTCAAGGCCAGGACCAAATTCCACTTAGGCTGCTCTCCTCAGCACCAGCACAGCCGCTGCCTGCAACCACCTGCACATGTACTTGGCATCGTAGGCAGATTTCTAGGATGGCCGAGTGATGCCCACCTCCCAGTGCTCACACCCTTGTGCTTTGAGTGTGGGCTGGACCTCAGGGTACAGGGTACAAGTAACTTCCTTCTTACCAGTAAAATACAGCCATGGCAACAAGATGTCCCTTCCATGATCAGGTTAAAAAGACTATGACTTCTAGCAGACTAGTGCTGGCTTTGATGAAGCAAGCTGCTATGTTGATGAGGTCCATGTGGCAGGGAACAGAGGTGGCCCCAGCCAATGGCCAACAAGGAACTGAGACCCTCAGTCCAATAGCCTGTGAGGAACTGGGTCCTGCCAATCACTGTCTGAGCTTGGTGGCAGGTCCTGTCCCAGTAGACGGCAGCCTATGAGACCCTGAGCAGGGGACCTGGTGAGCTGTGCCCAGACTTCCGACCCACAGAAGCTATGAGATGATGAATGTGTGCTGCTTTAAGCCACTATGTTTCAGGGTGATTTGTTATGGAGCAACAGACAACTAATACACCCAGTGAGTGACAGGATTCCCTAGCTATGGAGGAAAACAGACAGCCACCTCCCCACAAGGCTGTGGCCGTCATGGGCACTTTGTATCAGAAAGTCCTTGACCAAGGGAGGCAGGGACAATCTTAGCCTTGTGCTGCCAGGCCCCCAGGGCGGACAGGTGAGGAAGAGAGATGATTCTGCAGCCATCCCCAGATAACTGCCCCTTCCCAGGTAGAGTCCCCGACCACCTTTCAAGACACTCCGCATCTTTCTGTCGGTATTTTTTCTCATGGCTGTCGTCCTTACTAGTCTATGAGCCCTTCGAGGGCAAGAATTATTTTCCAGAGCGTCAACAGGCACACGTCACCTGTGCTTAATGAATATTGCATGCTTGTGGCTCACACTGGCTTCCTAGGTAGGAAGGCCAGCTCACCCCAGTGAGCAGGACAGGTTAAATATAGATGACCACTACGCAGGGCAGTGAGATTGGATCCATCTGTAAGATGAATAATGTGAACACCTAAAATAGCCATTTGGTCTTTCTGATATACTTGGCCCCTTCGGGAAGCCACAGGCTGTTGTGAGTGTGGATCAGATGCCAGGAATAATGGACGCGTTTGGCTGGGGCCTTCGATACCAGTGAGACATCATTTCCTCCAAACCTCCCTGGTTTCCCCTGACCTCCCCGGCATCGAGTGTGGATGGCAGTGACAAGCAGCGAGAGGGACTCCCTCGCTCACGCAGGGGCTGCCGTACAGGACGGCAGATGCAGACCTCGGGGAGGGTGTGCGTGGAGCCGCTGCTGAAGGGCAAAACTACTCATGTGATGCCAGGTGGACTACGTCGTGTTAATCTATTGTGTTCGTCATGCCAGATGAAATGAAATATATATAATTTATAGCTCATTAGAAAAATACCTACATATATCTATGTGTGTATAATATGCTATATATGTACATGTGCATATATAACATGGGATATATCTTTATGTAATTCATTTCTTTACCCCCACATACAGACTTTGTGCATTTTCTGCTTTTCTCTAGATTGCCACGAGAGGGCAGCAATGCCCATGTTGGGGCGTCGGGGGACCCTCTGTTCACAGATAAAGGAGGGTTGGAAGTTCTGCTTTCATGTGCTTTAGGAGCACAGAAATTTTAATACTGACTGGGTATCTGTATTTTACTAGTAATAAGATCTGAATAAGGATGGGAAGACTGATGTACAGGCACACTATTAGAAGTAGCAAGCTTGAATTAAGAATTCCAGAACCTTCACATTATTTATTGTTAAACGTGTGAACGTCACTATCTTGCATTAAACACAGGAAACAAACCTCTCACTTTTCATTTCCTTTTTTATATTACTTAATTTGTCCTTACTACATGTCCGCGAAGTCAAAGATGAACAAATATTTGTACCAATTTTTTACAGAAATAAATGTGACTGCTGAAAATATCCAGGTAGGAATGATAATATCCATTGTCCTTCTCCCTCTGTCTCTGTCACCACCACGGAACAAGCCAGGTGTCACTGGTCTATTTTAAGGCAAGGAAACTAAAGCTGCCGAATGACCTGCCCAAGGTCAGGCAGGGAGGAGGCCCGGGGTCACGGGCTGCTCCTGCTCCTCCTCCCTCTGCTGGCCAAGGCCCCACGCCCCAGGCTCTTGGCCACTTGTCTGCCTGGGCTGTCCCTCAGCCCGCATGGTTCACCAGCGTGGCGGGGGGCGCAGGTTCGGCCGCGTGGAATACATACTGGCTTCTCGTCTGGTCTCTCACCATTATCAAATGTTAGATTTTTTTTTAAAAGATACACATTTTTAAAGAACTTAAACAGGCTGGAAATGCCACATTAAACACAATTTATCTTGGCCCTTAGGGTGCTTACTCTTGAGGCAACATTAGAGCAGAGGACACACTCAGAAGCCAGATCAGGGAGGCCAGTCTGACTGCGACCGGAAAGGGCTGGGCCAACGGCGGGGGACGGCAGGGCACAGGGACTGCGGCTGAGTCCCAGGGCTCTGGGGCTCCTGGGAGGCATTACGTTAGACAGTGACACTAGCTCCAGCACCTGCTTCCTCCCTCACCTGACCCCTTGCAGAGGGGACAGGAAGCCAGTGCAGGCCTCAGGGGCTCCCACCTGCAGCTTCCAGATGGAGAGTGGGCAGAAGACGTGATCTGCCACAGAAAAGGCATCAGCTTCTTCTAGATCCACCCAGGACACCAGGACACTTCTGCCCACATCAAGGGCAGAGATGGGTGCTGTCAGACACAGGCAAAGCCACCCAACTCCTGAAGTGTTAGCAGTGGATCTAAGCAGCAGCTATGCATTGGCTAATGAAGATGCCACCTGGGCCGTGCCTGGGTGGGAGGCAGAGGCTCTTTGCACCATGAAGCCTGGGCAGAATCTCACAAGACGGTGTTTAGTTTAGTCTGCTTCATCTCTACCATCTCAGGGACAATGGATTTCTGCAAGCTTTTGGGCAGAAAAGTTCTTGTTTGTTACCAGTCAATCCTGGCATCTTAATCTTTGCTACTGTTCTTATTCAGAAGAATTGTTTTTAATACAGCATTACAGAAAAAGGCTAGTTTTGCATTAAGCAAGATGAAGCTCACAGCCCCACGCCCCGCATGCTTGCTTAGCATTGGGGAGATGGTAGGAACGCCCATTTCCACCAGGGACTCCATGGGAACTGTCCCTGAGTGTATTTGCAAGAAAGAGCCATGGCTTCCTGGTACGGGTGAGAAGGGCTCACGGCAGGAAGAGTGATTCATTAGGACACTAGAGCTTCTTCCAGCCTGGCTGGGGGCCCCTTTGGACTCAGTTTCCTTTCATTCTCTGTAGGTACAAAAACATCACCAAGGGTCAAATATTTTTTCCAGTTTGTCATCTTGGCAAGCTGAATCTGAGAACATATTTGTTGAATTTCTATCCCCAAATCTTTCCAGGTTTGCATCAAAGAGGAAAAGGATAACACATTTCCTTCAGTCTAGCTTGCTAAGCAAAATCTAACAATGAAAAATTAATAACAAGGCCTACTACTGCCAGAGTGCCAGAGTCAAGGGGTGTCCCCTGCCCTGAAATATACATAATCATGCAAGGGCTGTGGAGACGGCAGTGGGAAACACAGGAGGTCTGACTGTGACTTCTACTCTATTGAAAAGAATCGTTTTTGCTTTATTCTTGTATAAAGAAAGGAAATTTAACTATATGAAGGAAAGAGAGAAAGTGAGTTGCAGTCTGCCTGAGCTATCTTTCAACTGCAAGGAGACAAAATAAGCTCCAGACTCATCTCTTCACCGTGGCTTATGCAGAGGGTAGAAACAGGATGAATTACTTGGCACTTAATTACTTTTTTTGTTCTTAAACACACAATACCTTGGCATTTTCTTATGGGGACCCAGTAGCTGCCAGGCTTAGCTTGTGTTATAAAAATGCAGTAGAATGAATCAAAGTGACGATGTGTGAAGATGCTACTGTCAGCGTGAGTACTGGAAACGAGGAAAGGACGGAAGTCCGTGACCTGCCGGCCTGCCCCACAGTCTTCCCGGCACCGCAGGGGCTACAGTATTAGCCCCTGCACATCCCCTCGGCCGGAGGGGCCTCTCCTTGTCTCTCTGGAGGGGTCACCATGCTGACTTCTGGATTTAGCCTCACAGCTGAGTGCCTGCCACACTCACAATTTATATTTTACAAAAGCACATGCATTAGAAATGCTAATGATATTCCTATAAAAAATTCAGTGTGATATACAAATCAAGACAAGTTCTTCAATAAGTCACAAACAATATTAGGAAAATGACCTGCCTGCAGTCGAGTGACACTCTCACATGGAAGCATGTCCTTTATTATGCTATAATCGTAATAATAGTAAATGGTGTGTAGCATCTGTGAACCACTAACCAGCGACAGCAGTGGGCAGGAATAAGCCTCACGTTACAAACTGAAACAAAAGCCGCTCAGCACCGGTCAGTCACAGCCTCCCGGGAAGTGTGAAATCACGAGTGCGATGAGGGCTGTGCTATCTTGCCGGCCTGGCCCGGCGCCCAGCACATGGTGGGCTCCTGGTAAATATTCCTTAAACAAATCGGTGATCTAGCTGGCTCGACTTTCTCTCCGTGAGGCTGCCTTTGGATTAGTGACATCGACTTCTCAGGCCAGTAAAATATAAGGCTCTTTCTACTTACTTTTTGATTTTGAAACTGCTGTATTATGAAGTCTCGTAGAAGAGCTGGCAACACAGATTTTGGCTGAAATAGGGCCTTGGTGACCTGCTTAATCCTCCCACTTTCCAGTCGCTGCCACATTTCTTGGACTCTGAAAAGCTCCCTGCTCCCTGTTCCTCCTGCGACTGCTGGGACAGGAGGGCCCTCAGGGCTGAGTCCTCACCCAACTCTCAGGTGCCTTGGGGTCAGGGCGGAGACGTCTTGGCTGCCGGTCATGATCGCGCCATGCCCAGCACGCCGTGCACCTGGTCCGGGAGCCAGGGCGGGGCAGAGCTGCAGCCAGGGACTCGTCTCCGAGTCCGAGAAGAAACACCCCTTGGGCGCCCCCATCACTCACCTTATCACCGTGGGGGTGATCTCCGCGCAGAAAAACACGCTGAGGCTCCCCACTGCGTGGGAGGCGAACATGCCCACGATGGAAAACGCGATGGAGAACTTGTCCTTGACACTGTCACTCATCCCTGAGGGAAAATCAGAAGAAGGGGGCAGTGAGGGTGAGCAGAGGAAGAGAGAGGAAGCCAGGCCGGGCAGGAGGGGGCCCTGGGGCTACATGGAGCCCAGGGCTCCCTCTTCCCCCTGCCTGGTTTGCAGCGCATCTGGGTGTGCAGTTCCCTGGGGGACTGGCAGCACCTGCAGGCCTGGGAGCCCACAGCCCCCGGCACAAGGCTTTGCTGGGCTCCTGCCAGGCTCTCGTGTGTCATGCATGCCCGAGCTCACAGCAGCCTCTGTCAGAACTCCTCAGCTGCAGCCATGCCTGGCGGGAAGCCAGGCTGGTGTCCCCCGGGGCCACAGCACGTCCCCTCTGCCTGGCCTCCGTGTCTGCTCCAGAGAGCCCTGGCTGTGTCAGCCTCAGGTTTGATCAGTCCAGAATGTGGGACGGGGTATTTGAGTCTGTGTTGATTTAAGGAACAAAATCTCAAAAGCCCAAACAGAAGAGTTTACGGGCCTGGAGGGAAAGTGCTCCACCATCTAGCACCTTGTAAGTGGCACCAGGGTCCCACCTCGCGAGAAGGCGGCATCTGGCGCAGTGCAAAGGCATGCCGTCAGGCCATTCGGCTGGGGCGCAGCTCAGCTCCCCCCAGGGGCAAGGGGGCACGGGCTTGGGGCAGGCCAGGCAGGTGTCACAGCAGCACGGAGGTATGGAGGTGCAGGGCAGCGGCTCTGCTGTCCCCGTGGCTGGAGAGCAGCAAGCTGGCGAGAGTCGCAGTGGGACAGCGGCTTCCCTGGCAGCCAGACAGCCCGGCCCAGCATGCCCCGGCTTTCTGATCTCGCCCAGGCACCGTCTGTTGGTGAGACAAACCGCATCAGCAACGGGTCAGGGCCCGCGCTCACACTGGTGCCAGGGAAAGGGGCGAAGGCATGCAAGCCAGGCTGTGCAGACGGGAAGCAACAGCGCTCTTTCTAGGGGAAGAGGGAGTCAGGGAATACAAACGTATCCTTATAGTGTCCAACCTACGGCCAACTTCAGCTGCAATTCTGGGAGGGCAAGGAGGGGAGGAGAAAGAGAGGAGACGAAACCACAGTCTGTGAGTCTCTGTGAAAATGCCCGCGGGGACGCAGCACACGGCACGCGCAGGCCACGGGGGACCCACCTGAGTCTGGGTGCTGGCTGTACTTCCCGATCACTGTGCCCAGGAGCGTTGCACGGCACGGGGAGAGAAGGCGGGAAGGGGAGAGAGCATGTTAGGTATGGAGACATTACAGGCCATTCCCACATGACTCGCTTCTAAGCAAACTCCCTTCCGTGTCTGGGTTGGCGCCAGCCGCCTGAGCAGTGGAATTCACTCTGGACTAAACAAAGATCCTTTTATTAGGAAGGGAGGCCTAAAACCCTTCTGGTCTCAGAGCCTGGGGAGAAAATGGAACCCTGCCCAACAGAGATCTCAGCAGATCCAAAGGGTGCAGATTTCCTTGCACATAGAGCTATTCGAGGGTCACTGCTGGTCTGTGCTCAGGGAGCACGGCAGGGTGGGCCCACCAGGCGGCATCTCTACTCCTCGCAGCTATGACCCGTGTGCCCAGGTTCTGTGGTGATCCTGCTCAGGGCCTAGGCGGGCACTGGTGACCCCAGGGCTCAGGCACCCTGCAAGGGCAGCTGGGCAGCGCCCCCCAAGGGGGATGGAGGGAGATAGACACCACTTCTGTTATTAGTTAGAGCTGAAAGTCTCCCGGCAAAGTGTGGAATGCATAAGAACTTTGTCCAAGCTGAAAAATTGTTCCTCAGTTTGAAACTAGCTTTTCTATAATCCAGTCTGCACAAAAAGGCTGCTCTGATTGGGGGTGCAACAGGACACTCATCAGTCTGATGAGTGGGGCTCACTTTCCCTGTAAAGGAGGGGAGTGCCTGGTGGCTTCGTTTTCCCCACATCGTCCTGGGGCCCTGCCTGGGCGGACAGCGGCTCAGGGTCCTGCTGGTTCGTGTTGTGCTTTGGGCCAGCGGCAGGGCACGGCGTCTTTCCACACAGGCTGGAGTCTGTTGGTGAGGAGCTCTACGGAGCATGTGGGGGGCTAGACGGACTCTCTATTTTTGGCTTAGGTTAAATTTAATCTTTACTGAGAAATTCTTTGGTCCAAAGAGAGGCTGATGAACTTGGGGTCATCAGCTGAAAAGCAGTGACCCAATGTGGGGGTGTCAAAACAGATCTATTTACCTCTTAGTGTCATGTGGAAGGAACAACCCTTTGTTCTTCCTTGTCACGTGAAGGCTCCCATAGAAACAGCCGCCCACCAGCAAAGCCAGGCCCGCCAGGACTCCGGGGAGGCAGGTGCAGCGGGGCAGGCACAAGCGGCAGGCTGCACGGCCGCTCGCCTTCAAGCCCGGTCCCTCCCGAGGCACTTTCTGCAAGCTGCCTCACAGCCCTCTCAAACACCCGTGGGTTTGCCAGCTCCCCTCCCCGGCATCCCAGCCACTCACGGTTGAGGAGCCCGAGCTGCAGGAGCGAGGCCAGGGCGGTGAGGATCATGAAGAGCAGCAGCCCTCCTCTGCGCCCCAGGAACCTGACCACCACGCACATGGCCAGGCAGGACGCCAGCGCAATGCTGGCCATGGTGTAGTAGTCGGCGTAGAAGTTCTCCAGGAGCGGCACCTTCACCTCGTGGCCCATCATGCTCCTGGCGAAGCAGTGGTGGATGCCGAAGCCCGTCAGCCTGTGCAGACACACGGAGAGGGCAGTGGGTAGGCCGTGCCAGCTCGAGGGCCGCCCCATCTCCTGGGGGCTATGTCGGGTGACCAGGGGACAGAGAAGCAGCAACATGCCACACAAATGCATGCCTTTGCCACCCAGGGACCTCCTCCAGGGTGAAATGCCAAAGAGAAGGTGTCAGAGAGACGTCAGGCGCGTGCCCCTCGTGGGGGTCCACGCTCATGCTCTTCTGCCACCGTGTTAGCAGAAAGAGTGGGCACTGGGTCAGAAAAAATGGCGGAGCAGAGGTAACTCTCCGGACTTCTGCTCCCAGAGAAGGAGACACAGATCTTGGTCTCCTACTCGGGAGTGGATCTCCCCACTACAAGGACAGCGTTGAGAATCCGCAGAGGTTCCATGGGGGACTCTCATAAAAGGATAAACAAGGTGATCCAGAAATAAGATCGCGTTCTCTGGAGAGTGCAAAGCAAACAATAGGGCAGGCGCATGGGAGGGCGCCGGCCCGCCAGGCCAGGGGGTGAAGTGGGATCAGACCCACAGGAGAACTCCTTGCTTCCCCACTGACCCCCACACCCACCCAGCCAGAGACCTGTCTGAAACTGGTGTGAAATCGCAGCAGGAGAAGAGGGTGCTGGAGGGTGCGGATGGTGAGAGGCGGCGGCGTGGTCTCCCCTGAGCTCGTGCTAGGACGGCTCCAAGACGGGAGGAAACTGATCTGCGGACCTGGGAGGCGGTTAGAGGTCTCGCCTCTGGTAACCAGGGAGACTAAGCGGAGGCTCTAAGCTGGAACTGCCCTGGGCGAATAAAACCGCACAGGGCGGGTCAGTAAAACTGAGGGCTCTGGCTGAACAGGCGGGTGGGCAGGCGGCGGGATGGAGGAACCTGCGGGCGTCCTATTGACCCAGGCCCCCAACCCGGCACCAGCTGCACCCTAATCAGTCGCCCCAGTACTGGTGCCCTACGAGTGGGCTAGCCATCGCCATTGAGAGGGTCCACAGCCCAGCCGTCAGCGGGCAAGCCCCCCGCCATCCCCTCCCAGACTAGAGTCTCTCCTGGCAAATCCCGCCCCTACACAATCTGCAGTCGGCTTGTCAGGCCTGGCTCCGCCAAGGATCTACTGAGAAGTCTAGCCGAGGGGAGTTACAGCCACTGTGGTGCAGGGCGTGCAGGGCAGACTGGGGAGATACGGCCTCCCCGCTGCTCTCCTGCCGAAAGTGGTAGGCTCCACCCCTGGAGGCGGGGCGAGACAAGAAAACCCACTTTCCCCAAAAGCTACCCCTGTCAGGGGAACCTTCCAAGTGGTGGAAGAGCTCCCCCCAGTGGTAGATCAAGAACTACAAAAAGTAGACGACTGAGCTCTAGCAATTGACCCAGATGGGAAGGACCCAATGCAATTCAAAAAATGAAGCCGAAAATACTCCCCCTAGGAGATACACCAGCTCTCAAGAAATGGAGCCTGAACAAACCCAAAACACTAAAATGACAGAAGAAGAATTCCAAAATTGGATTGTTAAAAAGCTCAATGAAATGCAAGAAAAAATGGATAACCAACACAAAGAAACTACAAAGAAGATACAAGAATTGGAAGAAAGATTCACTAAGGAGATTGACATCTTGAAGAAGAATCAATCAGACATCCTCGATGTGGAGAATTTATTCAGGGAAATTCAAAACACAGAGGAAAGCCTCAAATATAGGGTGGACCAAACAGAAGAAAGAATCTCAGAGCTGGAAGACAACTCATTCAAATCAAATAAGGTAATCACAGAGCTAGAGCAGAAAAATAAGAGACATGAGCAAAGCTTACAAGAATTGTGGGATTATACGAAGAAAAATAACCTGCGGGTCCACTGGATTCCAGAGAAGGAGGAAGAAAAAACCATAAGCTTTTTGAAGAAATAATTGAGGAAAATTTTCCAGGTCTAACCAGTAACCTAGAATTAGAAATACAAGAGGCCAAAAGGACTCCTGTGAGATACAATGCGAACAGGAAAACACCACGCCATGTAGTCATCAGACTTGACCAAAATATCAACAAAAGAGACCCTCCCACAAGCTGTTAGATGCAGGAAGGAAGTTACATATAAAGGAAAACCAATCTGAATAACTCCAGATTTCTCAACTGAAACAATACAAGCAAGGAGGGAATGGGGACCCACTCTCACTCTTTTAAAACAAAATAACGCCCAGCCTAGAATCTTGTACCCTGCAAAATTAAGCTTCATATATGAAGGAGAAATTAAGACATTCTCAGATAAGCAAAGTCTCAGAGAATTCACCAAGACAAGACCAGCCCTACAAGAAGTACTCAAAACAGTGTTATGCACGGAACACCATAATAAAAACTCACGAATATAAAAACAACCAAATCCCAAAGATTAAAGGCCAGATATTACAATGGCTCGAGAGAGAAATCAAAGCAACAACATCCAACCCAACAGAATGAACAGTAATCTACCTTACCTATCAGTTCTCTCAATAAATGTGAATGGCTTAAACTCTCCACTCAAGAGACATAGGCTGGCTAAATGGATAAGAAAATACAGGCCAAGTATATGCTGTCTTCAGGAAACACATCTAACCTGCAAGGATGCATATAGACTAAAA